>OZ024741.1:17222463-17224963 GCA_964016885.1 Eledone cirrhosa
CCAATATCGAGACATCAACTGCCCATAACCGAAATTATATTCAACTGCAACGGAACAAACCATAGCTCTTCAGAGGAAACTACTCCCCAAATGTCTATAAAACATGAGTACTGCAGGCGGAAAATACCGATTAACCCTTTAGCATTTACATTACTCTATATTTACTATTGTATTTTCACAGTAAAGGCTTTACCTCACATAATATCTCACATAGCATTTACATTACTCTATATATACTATTGTATTTTCACAGTAAAGGCTTTACCTCACATAATATCTCACATAACATTTACATTACTCTATATTTACTATTGTATTTTCACAGTAAAGGCTTTACCTCACATAATATCTCACATAACATTTACATTACTCTATATTTACTATTGTATTTTCACAGTAAAGGCTTTACCTCACATAATATCTCACATAGCATTTACATTACTCTATATTTACTATTGTATTTTCACAGTAAAGGCTTTACCTCACATAATATCTCACATAGCATTTACATTACTCTATATTTACTATTGTATTTTCACAGTAAAGGCTTTACCTCACATAATATCTCACATAGCATTTACATTACTCTATATATACTATTGTATTTTCACAGTAAAGGCTTTACCTCACATAATATCTCACATAACATTTACATTACTCTATATTTACTATTGTATTTTCACAGTAAAGGCTTTACCTCACATAATATCTCACATAACATTTACATTACTCTATATTTACTATTGTATTTTCACAGTAAAGGCTTTACCTCACATAATATCTCACATAGCATTTACATTACTCTATATTTACTATTGTATTTTCACAGTAAAGGCTTTACCTCACATAATATCTCACATAGCATTTACATTACTCTATATTTACTATTGTATTTTCACAGTAAAGGCTTTACCTCACATAATATCTCACATAGCATTTACATTACTCTATATTTACTATTGTATTTTCACAGTAAAGGCTTTACCTCACATAATATCTCACATAACATTTACATTACTCTATATTTACTATTGTATTTTCACAGTAAAGGCTTTACCTCACATAATATCTCACATAACATTTACATTACTCTATATTTACTATTGTATTTTCACAGTAAAGGCTTTACCTCACATAATATCTCACATAACATTTACCTTAATGTCAGTATGAGTGGCCAGTTGAAGCTGGTTTGAACATAAAGAGGTGAGAGAATTCTGGCCGGATACAGCTAGTTTAAATGTTAAAGGGTTAAAACCGTAATATAACGAAACAACTACTGCACCTCATTCAATACCATATTTACTCTTAGTCCACCTTGTTCCGCCCGGAGCATAATGCAACTAATCGTCTCCAATGCTCTCGGTCGGCGGCAGCTCGATGACATCTGTGTCAGGTGATGTTGACGGTTTGTAGGTCATTTTGGAATGTCCGCCGCCTGGTCATCTCCAGTCGACCTCTTTTCCTCTTGTCCTCATGGGGAAGTCCATATCATCACCGTTTTGAACGGACGATATTCTGGGAGGCGCAGAATGTGAACCGCAGAACGGAATCGATGTTCCGTGACGATCTCTTGCTATGTACTCGAACCTGCTCTCCCAAGGATCTCTTCCTTCTTTACCCGATCTCACCAGGTGATCTTTAGAATTTTATGTTGGCAACTTTGATGGAATGTGTATAGACTCTTATCTATCATGGCAGAGCGTTAACGGCCGTAGATGGTCGTGGGAAGTACAATGTTGGTGTACAAGCGCAGATTGATGTACGTACTGATGGCTGCGTTTGACCAAATCCAGTGCATCTTTTGGAACTGAACACACAACTTATACAGTCATTTGCAATACATACTGGAAAAGTCCACTCGATGTACATTTAAAGGGGGATATGTATATCATTATAAATTGGGCATTGATACTGCTGCCCAATATGTAAACGATTTCAAGATAAGCTAATTATGTGGTGCAGAGAAATAATGATTTCTAGTATAGGCACAAGGCCAGTAATTTGGGGGGAGGGGAAAGTCGATTAAATCGACCCTAGTACGTTACTGGTACTTTATTTTAGCAAACCCGTAAGGATGACAGGCAAAGCTAACCTCGGCGGGATTTGAACTCAGATCATAAAGGGCCGTAACTCTATTCGTCAAAGCATGGCGTCCGACCCTCTACCGAAACTGCCAATCCACGCACAGAAATAATGGCACAAAAAATATACTGGCTGAATGAGGTGATGTTAGGTTGCAGGCACCAACATGAAAATAAATTCATTTCTAGAAATGGGTTTGAATTGTATACAAAGTAAATATATCAGATAATAGAGTAAATAACAGAATACAATAGATACTCATCTAAATAAACAACAACAATATAGATCAGCCAGAAGAAAAGGGGGTTCTGATTGAAGCATAAATATCCATCAATTTTGTATAGAGGAAATCAACTATATCCTGTTATCCTCTGTTTCATTGAACCTGGAAAGATTAATAACAAAATACCGAAAG
>OZ024741.1:17229963-17232463 GCA_964016885.1 Eledone cirrhosa
TCTGGCTGATTCTACTTCTGCGGGTTCTTTCAGACACGGGTGTTATGTCCGGAGCAAATTTTATCACGTGATAAAATTTGCTCCGGACATAACACCCGTGTCTGAAAGAACCCGCAGAAGTAGAATCAGCCAGATCCATACAAGGACCATGACTCGAGCTACATGCCGGCGAAACATTTGTAACACGAAATAAACTAAGTCCAGATGCATCACTGATTTTTCGTTTTCTTTATAATATATACACTCTACTCTGATGAATATCGAGTGCTAATTTTGGCATACCGCCTATGGAAGCACCATAGCTACCACTATACACAAATACCCCCCCCCCCATATATATATATATATATATATATATATATATATATATATATATATATATATATATATATATATATATATATATATATAAGAGGGTGTTAAAGTTTGCTTGAAGCATTGTGAAATGTGTAAAATATGTAGTTTAGAAAGCCACAACAATGCAGATGGGAAATCTCGAGGTAGGAAGTGAGTGAGAAATAGGAGAAAAGTGAAAATTGAGAGAAACGAAAATGAAAACAAAACAAAGGTAGAAGGGTTACCGTAGTGGAGATTTAATCCCAATATTTCGGGCTTACGCCCATCAACGGGGGAAAATTCCAAAAGGGGGGGAACAGGCTAAGCCGGAGAAAGTTGTATTGTCGTTAAAACATAGGAATGCCGGCATTCCTATGTTTTAACGACAATACAACTTTCTCCGGCTTAGCCTGTTCCCCCCCTTTTGGAACTTTCCCCCGTTGATGGGCGTAAGCCCGAAATATTGGGATTAAATCTCCACTACGGTAACCCTTCTACCTTTGTTTTGTTTTCAGTTTCGTTTCTCTCAATTTTCACTTTTCTCCTATTTCTCACTCACTTCCTACCTCGAGATTTCCCATCTGCATTGTTGTGGCTTCTAAACTACATATTTTATATATATATATATGTTTATATATATATGTATATATATATATATATATATATATGTATATATATATGTATATATATATATGTGTATATATATATATGTGTATATATATATATATGTATATATATATATATATATATATATATATATATAGTTTTAATATAGATGAGATTCTACAGGACTAGAACTGTTTCATTCATTAGAAATCATCAGGAATCCTGATGATTTCTAATGAATGAAACAGTTCTAGTCCTGTAGAATCTCATCTATATTAAAACTGTTATACTCTGCTATGTATTGAGTACCTTACTTACTGTGGTTACCTCCGATTCAACCCGGAATAACGTATATATATATATATATATATATATATATATATATATATATATATATAACGAAGGAAGTGTGGTAAGGAACCAGATGGACCATAACGCACCAGAGTACTCAATACGTAGGGTAGTGGAGTGGACAGTCCAGAAATAGCCATCGAAACGGCTTGAGCTCTGCCGACGAGGTTGAACATTTTCCTATATATATATATGTATATATATATATATATATATACATATATATATATATATAAATATATAAGCAAATGAATGAGTGAATGAAAGAGCTACAAGCCGTTAAAACATTTCTTTATATAACTCTTACACGTGTTTCGCCCAGAAGGGCACACTACGCATCGGCTATTGGGATTTAGTATTCTGTATCACACCTCTTTGTATCTCTCTCTGCTTCATCCTATCCTACGATACTTTAACCCTATTATATATATATATATATATATATATATATATATATATATATATATATATATATATATATATATATATATATATATATATATGTATGTATGTATGTATATATGTATGTATATATATATATATATATATATATATATATATATATATATATATATATATATATATATATATATGTATGTATGTATATATATATGTATATATATATATATATATATATATATATATATATATATATATATATCTAAGGCGGGTAAAATTCCCGAGATCCATGGACGAGTTCTCTCCAGCGGTCTCTGTCCCTCATTATCGCTGCCATGTCCTGCGTCTCCAACAGACCAGTGTCTGTCCTTAGGGCATCAACATATGTTAACCTTGGTCTTCCACTTCTAGTGTGTCCATGTAGGGGCTCCCGCAGGAGCACTGAGTGCAATGTCAACTCTGGATGTCGGTGAGCATGTCCAGCTAACATCAGTCTCCTCTGTGTCACTTTTGAGCTGACTTTTGGGATGCTCCCATACAGCTCTGTATATATATATATATAATCTATATATATATAATCAGTATACACTGAGTATATATATATGTATATATATATATAAATATATATATATTTATATATATATATATAAACGGTTAGTACAGAAACTAAGTAGAAAAGAAGACTATTTCTGAAAAGAATCTGCACTTTTCCATTGGAAGTCCCTAGGATTTCCAATCTTTTGTTCAGTGAAACCGTCGGTAAAAGCAAATGGAATAGGTAAATATTTAAATTATATTTTTTAATTTA
>OZ024741.1:17239963-17247463 GCA_964016885.1 Eledone cirrhosa
GATGATGTGGGTAATGTGTTATTCAAACAAACAGGCTTGCTTATGGAAACAGCTCCCTTTGTGAAAAACCAGCTCCCTAAATGAAACAAAGGCTTCTTCTCTATGAAGATTAGGATACATGTATAAATAGTGACCCTCCTAAATGTTCGGGGTCAACGAATATATTTTTTAAAATGTGAATCAATATATCAATCAATATATATATATAGTTATATATATATATATATAGTTATATATATATAACCCTCAAGCGTGAACCTAATACTAACACTTTGTACTGCACTTTTCGTTATTGTTTTTATTCTGTTTTAACACACACACACACACACACACACACACACACACACACACATATATATATATATAATATATAACTATATATATATATATATATATATATATATATATATATATATATATATATATATATATATATATATAGTTTATATATATATATATATATATATATATATATATATATATAATATATATATATATATATATATATACACACGCACATATATATATATATATATACACACGCACATACATATATATACGTATATATGTATGTATATATAATAATACGTAAATAAACAAATGCAAAATAAATAAAAGTTACTCTATTTAAGAAGAATCTAGATAGATAACGGTCGGACGTGATGGAAGTGGAGGTCATAGGGTGGCTGTTTGATTGCGGTGGGAGTAGTGGTGGTGGTGATGGTAGTGGTGCTGGTGGAGGTGGTAGTGGTGGTAGTGATTGTGGTATTGGTATTGGTGGTGGTTGTGCGGTTAGGTAGTCATTATAGTGATGGTGGTGGTGATTGTTGTGGTGCTGATGGTGGAGGTGCTGGTGGTGGTGATTGGTGTGGTGCTGATGGTGGAGGTGCTGGTGGTGGTGATTGGTGTGGTGCTGGGGGATGCTGGAAACAAAAGCTCTTAATATTCAGATCGTTAAAAAAAACCTCAAAGAAACTGTCATAAAGAACCTGTCATAAATTCTACCCAACACTATAAAAAGGCCTTAACAAGATTGAGTGATTATTAAGACAACAACAATAAAAATAACAACACATACATATATATATATCGAAATGCGAGTTTGAAATACAGTAGCATTTAAAACATTCAAACATTAATTGAATGAGCACTCAATACTGGTGCGAAGAGTTTACCAGTGTAGCAATTTATATACATATAAAATAGTTTTCAGTGGTTAGTCTCTGATGATGCGCGCATGGTAATAGCGCATTGCATTATAGGAGATTAATTGATTTTCTAGACTTTACCGGCTGCTACATAAATGCACTGAAACACGTGTTATATATAGCCTGCATTAATATGTTATTTTAATATATATATATATCGTATTTGACAGCTTATATATAAGAGGTATGTTTTTTCCCCAAAATGTTCCAGAAAATCATCCTGTGTCTTATAAGGTCAAGGGTCAGTTTGGGTTACTGGCTAGTGGAGTTCTAGTGCTGCAGTTGCCCTTAAATTAAACGGCAAACATCTCCGCAACTGTAAACAAGGAGGCGATCGCTTCTACACCAATAACAGCAACATAAATACATTTTTATGATGAACAGAATAAATTTATTTTCTCTTTCTTTTGTTTTAAAAATGTACTAAATATTTTAACAAAAAATACGATGTAAAGAATAAATATCGATACATATCGATACAGATTGAACATGGAGCTGATCAATAGCGAAACGCGCGTCACACCTGAATAAACTCAATGAAAATTTGACACCTCGTCCATACTTATTATTGTTACACTCTGCTTAGTACAGCCCTAAAGTACATACTGGAGACTACGCATCGAGTGCTCACTTTGGTGAACCAACAGTCACTTAACGTTACAATCCCTATATATATATACATGTATATATATATATATATATATATATATATATATATATGAGGGACTAATTTTATATGTAACCCATGTGCAACCACGCAGTATTCCTTTCTTCCCATGTTTTTTATACATATTTACCTCGACTGCGATTATCTGTTTCTCTCTTTCTCTCTTACTGCTCCCCCGTTCTCTCTGTTTCTCTCACCTTCTTTCGCCCCCTCTGTCAGTTAACACTTTCTCTCGACTGACCTCTTCCTCGCACTTCCACTCACTCACTCTCTGTTTCTACCCTTCTCACTTCCTCCCGTTCGTTAGTAGTAGGGTTCTTCCTTTCTCACATCTCATTCACGTCGGACGGTCTGTTTTCGACCGCTCATGAAATTCACCCAGCTTATGCTGACCGGATGACCAAATTTTTGCTTGTTTTTTTCCTACCTTCGGTTTGCTTTTCCTTCTATGTTGTTTACTTGACTCACTCGCTTTACGCGATTCACTTGTCCCAATAGCTTATTTTAGTTATTGCTCGAACCAACCTGAGGTATATGATTTTTAATGCGATGAAATACCAATGATGGTTGGCAAATCACTGATGAGGGACTAATTTTATAATATGTAACCCATGTGCAACCACGCAGTATTCCTCTTTCTCCCCATGTTTTATATATATATATATATATATACCGCATACGGCCGCTTTAAGCATCCAACACCAATTATATATATATATATATATATTAAAATCTTTTCCTGAGTCCAATCATTTTCGTTGCTATGGCAATGCGGCTGGACTGCCAATCGCTATATTTGATTTGCAAAGCTGTCTAACGTATTATATATATATATATATATATATATATATATATATATATATATATATATATATATATATATATATATATTCACCCCCTCTCAAGCGTGAACCTAATACCAACTCTGTTCGTAACTGCACTCTTTGTTATTGTTTTTTGCTTTTTACTTTGCCTTCTCTCTCTCTCTCTGTTAGCCTCTTCCTCACCTCACCCTTCACTCACTCATTCTCTGTCACTACCTCTCCTCCTCCTCCTCTTTCTTCCCATTTGACCTGTGAGTAACTCTTTTCTCTCACATTCTCGGCCAAGCTGGTCGGAATATTTTCTCTCTCGTCTACGATTTCACAGAACTTATGTTTACCGAATTCGCAGACCAGACCCCTTCTTCCTCCCGTTAGACCTGTGCGAAATTCCTTCCTTGCTCACATTTCAACCAGGTTTGATGGTCTTTATTCTCTCGTTCACGATTTCACCGAACTTAAATTCATAGAAATCTGGGACTTGTCTCCTTCTTCCTCACTTTCTGTTGCCTCACCATTTTGTTTGTTTACCCTCGCGTCCCCTTTATTTACGTGTCCCAACGACTTTTTTTTAGCCGTTGCTCGCACCAACCGGAGATATATGGTCTTTAAAGCGATGAAATGCCTATGATAGTTGGAAGATCACTGATGAAGGACAAACTTTTTTCATATGTAACCCATTTGCAACTCCGCAGCGCCCTTATTATCATATATATATATATATATATATATATATATATATATATATATATATATATATATATATAATTTTGGAACAATTGCTTAATATTATAATAATTACTTACATGCAATATTTTTGTTGAGGCATAAAATATTTGTTAGAAGTCATCTTTAATTTCAATATTATCTCTTCCTTGCCGTAATGTCATAATAATTGAAGTGTCAAGAATAATTAAGAATAGACATTTAAATGTAATAAAAGCAACATTATATTAACTAACACTAACTTAATTATAGTTGAGTCGTTTTTTTTTCATGTAGCTTTGAATGACGTCATAAGGAGGAACCTCGGTGTGATCGGTTTCCTGTTAGAACCGGATACTGTCGACCTCGGTAGCAGTGTGGTTAAGTAGCCAGACCGGAATATTATTTTCTCGTTGGAATGGAATCGCATGTCTGGGACGTCATATAATGTGACACTTTCTCTGGTGCCAATAAACTGCTTCTTCATGGAAATGAACTAAATACGAGGAACTGACTGACCGTTTCCTTTATTGTACTACCAGTCGCTATTGAGTCCTCCAGTGCTTCGGTTCCCAGGCTACGAGAGAGGAGCGAATGGTGACTCAATACCAAACATTGACTGACCGTTTCCGTTTCCTTTCCGTCGTTATTAACACATCCGGTCTCCTCAGTCGCCGGACTGTCGTTTTCCTCCAGCAAACTATGAAGACGTCATGTCTGAGAAAGAACCCCGAGGAAAGGGTGTAGAGTTAGCTCCCAAGAATTTCTATTTTTTTTTTCTTCTCCCTTTCTGCTTGTAAATAATATGTACCGCAGTTGGTCTCGGCAATGAGTGTTCCAGTTGGTTGAACACAAGAACATGTAAATAAAGTCTTGAAATATTTATTTCTAGATTATATTTATCGATAATCTTTTCCTTAAATGCACATCAAATCTTACTTCAGCTAGAAATATGATAATGAAAGGGTTAAGAAATCATATTGATGGCCTCCCCACAGCGCCGGGGGACAGAATGGAGAAGACGTTTACCCGGAGGATGGTAAGGGAGGAGCATTTCACATACATGTATGCCCCTTTGAATTACTGGTACAAACCTTCCAAAACGTTTCTGTCTACAGTTTCCTTTACAAGACTAAGCTGTCCCGGGGATATGGTAGATGCCATTTGCTGAAGATGTCATGTGGTGGGATCGAACCCAGGACGTAATAACTGCAAATCGAACTCCTTAACCTTTAATCGAACTCCTTAACCTTTCAGCCAATTGAATATAAAATTCTGATGCAATGTTTTCTCTGATTAATGGCTGATCCGAGGCTAAACAACAACAACAATGAACAACAAAAGTACCAACCTGTTCCATTTCACCTGACTTAACTAACACAGAACAATCAACTAAAGTATTTTCCGCCGGCCATATTGTTAAAGATACATACTACCCCCCCTCCTCTCTCTCTCTCTCTCTCTCTCTCTCTCTCTCTCTCTCTCTCTATATATATATATATATATATATATATATATATATATATAAATAATGTGAATGAAGTAATTCCGTCGGAAAGGTCCAGGAAAAAAGAGTGCTCTATATAGGTTACAGAGCTTATTAGTTATGTAATAAACAACATAAGATAATTATTACATTTACGAGTGGTTTCTTGAAAGCAAGCAAAATTTGCTTTCAATCATCAGAATGAAAAAATCCTGGTGTATTTATTGACACTGGATTTTCCAATATATATATTAGAAAATGAGGTTTTTTTTACAAAATGAAAAAAAACTAGATGTCCTACACGAGTGAAAGTATAAGAAAAAAAGATGAAATCGAAAATGCAACTGGAGTCTTTAAGAATATTTATTTGGTTCCTTTATCGGTTTCGCAGTTCTTGTGATTTTCAAAAGTAGAATTGAGATGGAGGGTTTGTGGTTTTTCTCGCATATATATATATATATATATATATATATATATATATATATATATATATATATATATATATATATATATATGCAGAGGTTATATTTAATTTGTTGGGATTCAACAAGCTTAAACATTTTTATAACTGATATAAAGCACTCGACAATTTAGTGGAGTATATATACAATATTTTAACAAATGGAAACTATATTTATAAAACAATATTTATTTTATTATACTTATTTCAAGGGCCCTTGAAATATGTATAATAAAATAAATATGGTTTTATAAATATAGTTTCCATTTGTTAATATATTGTATATATATATATATGTATATATACTGAGGTGTCGGTAAACAACCAACACATACTCAAAATTCATATATATGTATATATATATATATATATATATATATATATATATATGAAGTGTGGTAAGGAACCAGGTGGACCATAACGCACCAGAGTATTCGATACTTTGGGTAGTAGAGTGGGTAATAGGATCAGTCAAAACCCCGACGGCAGAGCTCAAGCCATTTCGACAGCTATTTCTGGAGTCCAGAAGCCTATGGGTTTCTTCATGCGACGGAAGTGTACAATGAAGTGAAATTGTATATTAATAAGAATATGGGAAAAAGTAACATGTTTTGAGAAGTGTTTTGCTGTTATTCTGAGAAAATCCCTTTAGCATTTTCCACTGTCTTTTTCTTTATTACAATTATATATATATATATATATCAACTCGCATGTCACCTCTCTACATTCTATATATATAACTGGAATTGAACCATCAGCAGAGTTGAGGTATGTCAGACATCAATTTATTTTATCTGATGACGACGTACTGATGAAACAGCACAGTACCTCTGAAATATATATAATAAAATATATTTGATCACATGACTGTCTATATTTATTAATATTTTGAAGTAATTTATATATATATATAATGAAGGAAGTGTGGCAAGGAACCAGGTGGATCATAACGCAGCAGAGTACTCGATACTTTAGGTAGTAGAGTGGGTAACACGAAAATGTTCAGGACCCCGACGGCTATTTCTGGACTACAGAAATAGCCGTCGAAACGGCTTGAGCTCTGCCGTCGGGGTCCTCACCATTTTCCTATATATATATATATATATATATATATATATATATATATATATATATTCTATTATCTGATGAAGGAATAGTGTCCGAAACGTTAAGGCTCTTTTTGTTCAACACTGACACAGGAACGATGTACTAGTTTAAAGCTTGTTAGCTATCATCAGCACCGTATACCCTTCTGCCAGATAGTTGAACGTTCGAAAGTATATACTTTCCTTATGAAAATTAACGGCTGAGCAGCCTAATTTGCATATCGAGTGAGTTAAGTCGGCCAGCCTTAACACCGTATGGCATAAATCAGGCTGTTCGCTTGTTTACAAACGAACAAAGCGGGCGTTATAATAAACGTTCGCTAAACTGATACGTACATATATATATGTGTACCTGTATGTATATAAATATATATATATATATATATATATATATATATATATATATATATATGCATGCTACTGTACGTCTGTATACATATATGTATGTACGTATACATACATACTTACATTTAAGTAAGTGCCGTACTAAGAGTGAGAAATGAAATTTCGTTTCATTATATTACAACTTATCGTTTTCGGTACGCCTGGCCGACTTAACTCACTCGATATGCAAATTAGGCTGCTCAGCCGTTAATTTTCATAAGGAAAGTATATACTTTCGAACGTTCAACTATCTGGCAGAAGGGTATACGGTGCTGATGATAGCTAACAAGCTTTAAACTAGTACATCGTTCCTGTGTCAGTGTTGAACAAAAAGGTGACGTGGTTGCCTTAACACCGTACGGCATAAATCAGGCTGTTCGCTTGTTTACAAACGAACAAAGCGGGCGTTATAATAAACGTTCGCTAAACTGATACGTACATATATATATGTGTACCTGTATGTATATATATATATATATATATGCATGCTACTGTACGTCTGTATACATATATGTATGTACGTATACATACATACTTACATTTATATATATATATATATATATATATATATATATATATATATATGTATAACGAAGGAAATGTGGTAAGGAACCAGGTGGACCATAACGCACCAAAGTACTCAATACTTAGGGTAGTAGAGTG
>OZ024741.1:17254963-17257463 GCA_964016885.1 Eledone cirrhosa
TTCGAGGCACACGTATAGAGTTCTCTTTCAGTTAATATTTAAATGTTTTTAAAAGTACAACGGTATTTCAAACACACACACACATGTAGTGTATGTGTACATGCTGGTTATAGCTAAGTATAAACACACTCAATACGTGGTGCAGCCGAATATGATTCTATGTATGTGGTGATGATGTCATTACTTTAAATCTTGTGATAGTTCGATCAACAAAACGTCGTGATGTTCCCTAATAGAAAATATTGCTTTATTCAATATAGTGTTTATATCTCATGATTTCATTGGCTAAGAGGGTGGTGGATTGGCAGAATCAGTAGAGCGTCGGACAACATGCTCAATAGCATAGAGTTATGCCACTTTACGTTCTGAGTTCAAATCCTGCCGAGGTTCGGTTTGTCTTTCATCCTTACGGGGTCGATAAAATAAAGTACCAGTAATGCATTGTGATCGATTTAATCGACTTTCCCCTCTCCCAAAATTATTGGTCTTGTGGTTAAATCAGAAACCATTATTTCATTGGCTAACACAAACTACGTGACCAACTAGAAACGCGTTGCAATTCAACAACTGAGAATATTGTTCGCAATGTGAGGTAACTTTGTTTGACCTGATAGAGACATTCTTGTTGCAAAAATAATGTTTGCTTTATTTGGTAAGGTCATTTTCCGGGTGGGTTCCTTGCGACCCCTTTTGTCACATAGCACATATAAGACCATGTTCTACCTGTAGGTGACTTCTTAACGTGTTAGCAGGATTTAAGATTTCGACTATATTTCAGCATTAAGTCTTTTGTTCCATTACTCGGTTAATAATTCGAAATACATTGGTCAACGTTTGAAATAGATATTTCTTTCATGGAGTCATGCCTAAAGGGTTTCAAGCCAGAGTTGGATTTAGACGATATGAGGCCCGGGGCACATCAGATTTGGAGGTTCCTTCATACACAAAAAATAGAACACATTGCAAACATCCAATTTTACATCTCAAAGTTAGCTTGGTGCAAGTAATTGGAGTTGAAAAGTTATACATACAGGTATTGAATTCAAAATATCTAACCATCCTAAAAAGCCCAGTTGAGGGCACAAATAAATTGTTACGGCCGTCGTTTTGGTGGGACGTCCCATTGCAGGGGGCCTGGGGAAATTACCCTCCTTTGCCCCCCTATTAAATCCGGCCCTGATTCAAAATATAGTCTGGTGGTGGTGTGGCTTGTGGTGGTGGTGGTGGTGGTAGTGTTGTTGTTGTCGTGGTGGTAGTAGTGGTGGTGGGGTGGTGGAGGTGGTGCTGGTTGTGGTGGTGGTGTGGCTTGTGTTGGTGGAGGTGGTGGTGTGGCTTGTATTGGTGGAGGTGGTGGTGGTTGTGGTGCTGGTGGTGCTGGTGGTGGTAGTGGTGTTGGTGATGATTGTGTTGGTGGTGGTGGTGGTGTGGCTTGTAGTGATGGTGGTGGTGGTGTGGCTTGTAGTGGTGGTGGTGGTGGTATCTTTAAAGGAAACCCTATAGTTTGGAAGTGTACAATATCGGCATGCAACAAACTACAGCTGTTGAAGCTTCAGCGAATTCCTCCATTCCACGAACGAAAATAGATTCACATAAGACGGTATATGCACATGCACATATATACAAAAGTAACTGGTCGTTGTATATATATATATAATATATAATATATATATATAAACACAACGACCATTACGACACATTATACATATATACTCATATATATTTATATATATATAATACCCATTATACATACATATATATATATATAAATACCCATTATATATATATATATATATATATATATATATCCATTAAACACTTACACACCTATATATATATATATGTATATATTACGTTGTTAAGTGTAAGGGAATACCCTTACACGCATATGTACACGTATGTCTGCGTGTGTGGTGTGTAGTGTGTCTGTGTGTGGTGTGTAGTGTGTAGTGTGTGAGTAGTGTGTTTGTGTGTGGTGTGTCTCTGTGTGTGGGTATTTAAAAGACCCAATTAGTTCCGGATAAGTTGACTAAGTTCCTTTGGCGCTACAAACATGTCACCACCACCAACTCTACCACCAACACCACTATCACCATCACCACCACCACCATCACCATCACCACCACTATCACCACCAACTCTACCACCACCAACTCTACCACCAACACCACTATCACAACCACCATCACCACCACCACCACCACCACCACCACCACCACCACCACCACCATCACCACCACCACCACCACCACCACCATCACCATCACCACCATCACCACCACCACCATCACCATCACCACCACTATCACCACCAACTCTACCACCACCAACTCTACCACCAACACCACTATCACAACCACCATCACCACCACCACCACCACCACCACCACCACCACCACCACCATCACCACCACTATCTCCACCAACTCTACCACCACCAACTCTACCACCAACACCACTATCACAACCACCATCACCACCACCACCACCACCACCACCACCA
>OZ024741.1:17277463-17284963 GCA_964016885.1 Eledone cirrhosa
TGAGTGTTCAGGTGATCGAACAACTTTTACGTACGTGTCAATCAGTGTGTGTGTGTGTGAGGAGGGGGCAGTGCATGTATCTCATACTTGTCCCAATAGCTTATTTTAGTTATTGCTCGCACCAACCTGAGGTATATGATTTTTAATGCGATGAAATACCAATGATGGTTGGCAAATCACTGACGAGGGACTAATTTTATAATATGTAATCCATGTGCAACCATGCAGTATTCTTCTCCCCTTGTTTTTCATATATATATATATATATATATATATATATATATATATATATATATATATATATAGACAGATAGATAGTGAGTATACGTGTGTGTGCGATAGTGAGAGGCGTTATAACACATACAGATATATAGACATACACAGGTACACTTATGTACACACACACACACACACTCACACACACATCACTCACACACACACATACACACACAAACACACACACTCACTCACTCAAACACACACACACAGATATATATATAGGTGTATATAGATATATATATATAAAAGGCAAACAGAAATAACAAGGCAAACGACACAGTATAATGAAGAATATACTTGGTTATATATATATATATATATATATATATATATATATATATATATATATATATATATGTGTGTGTGTGTGTGTGTGTGTGTGTGTGTGTGTGTGTGTGTATCCCGGGTTCAATCTACGGTAACCACAGTAAGGTACTCAATACATAGCAGAGTATGAATATTTAATATAGAAATGGCTTCTACAGGACTAGAACTGTTTCATTCGAAAGAAATCATCTGATGATTTCCTTCGAATGAAACAGTTCTAGTCCTGTAGCAGCCATTTCTCTCTCTCTCTCTCTCTCTCTCTCTCTCTCTCTCTCTATATATATATATATATATATATATATATATATATAATATATATATATATATAGTTATAGAATATTACATAACTAATAAGCTCTGTAGCCTACATAGAGCACTCTTTTTTCCTGTACCTTTCCGACGGAAATACTTCATTTATATATATATATATAGAATCTCATCTATATTAAAACTTTTATACACTGCTATGTATTGAGTACCTTACTTACTGTGGTTACCTCCGATTCAACCCGGAATGCCTTACCTATATATATATATATATATATATATATATATATATATATATATATATATATATATATATAAGTTAACACAGAAAACAAAAACAATAACGAAAAGTCGCAGTACAAAGCGTGCGGGGTGGGAGACGACGTTTCAGGCTTAAGCCCTTCTTCAGGAGAAATGTGGGAAGGAAAAGAGTTCCGAGGTTGTGAGGGGGAGTGGTGCAAAGACATTAAGGAGGGGGGGGTGAAGGGAAGAAAAAAAATAAAAATGAAACAAGTGGTGAAAGGGTGTGAGGCGTGTGGGGGTGGGGTGGATGGATGGAGGGGAGAAGGAGACATATATATATGTGTGTGTGTGTTTGTTGAAGGTAGTTTAGTGGTTAGGTAGTAACTTCGGTTTCCGACGGAGTGCAGTCCTTGAACAAGACACTTTATTCACTTTCTCTCATGTCACGTAGCTGGCAAAACTGAGGTGTACAGATAATTGAATAAGTAAGATTTGTAACACTTTCTGCCATCCTGAATCTCCCTGAGAACTAGGTACTGGGGTGTTCAGCCACAAGTAAGCTGTTTTGTTGATCGAATCAACAGGAATACTTGTCGCTAGAACCAACAGAGGTTGAACCTACACACACATACACCTCTCTACATACACACACATACACCCCCCTACAGACACACACATACACCCCCCTACAGACACACACATACACCCCCCTACATACACACACATACACCTCCCTACATACACACACATACACCTCCCTACATACACACACACATACACCTCTCTACATACACACACATACACCCCCCTACAGACACACACATACACCTCCCTACAGACACACACATACACCCCCCTACAGACACACACATACACCTCTCTACATACACACACATACACCTCCCTACATACACACACACATACACCCCCCTACAGACACACACATACACCCCCCTACAGACACACACATACACCTCTCTACATACACACACATACACCTCTCTACATACACACACATACACCTCTCTACATACACACACATACACCCCCCTACAGACACACACATATACCTCCCTACATACACACACATACACCTCCCTACATACACACACATACACCTCCCTACAGACACACACATACACCCCCCTACAGACACACACATACACCTCTCTACATACACACACATACACCTCTCTACATACACACACATACACCCCCCTACAGACACACACATATACCTCCCTACATACACACACATACACCTCCCTACATACACACACATACACCTCTCTACATACACACACATACACCCCCCTACAGACACACACATACACCCCCCTACAGACACACACATACACCCCCCTACAGACACACACATACACCCCCCTACAGACACACACATACACCTCCCTACATACACACACATACACCCCCTACAGACACACACATACACCTCCCTACAGACACACACATACACCTCTCTACATACACACACATACACCCCCCTACAGACACACACATACACCTCCCTACATATACACACACACCTCCCTACATAAACACACATACACCCCCCTACAGACACACACATACACCTCTCTACATACACACACATACACCTCCCTACATACACACACATACACCCCCCTACAGACACACACATACACCCCCCTACAGACACACACATACACCTCCCTACATACACACACACACACCTCTCTACATACACACACATACACCCCCCTACAGACACACACATACACCCCCCTACAGACACACACATACACCTCCCTACATACACACACATACACCTCTCTACATACACACACATACACCCCCCTACAGACACACACATACATCTCCCTACATACACACACATACACCTCCCTACATACACACACATACACCTCCCTACATACACACACACATACACCTCTCTACATACACACACACATACACCTCCCTACATACACACACACATACACCTCCCTACAGACACACACATACACCCCCCTAGAGACACACACATACACCTCCCTACATACACACACATACACCTCCCTACATACACACACACATACAACTCCCTACATACACACACATACACCTCCCTACATACACACACACATACACCTCTCTAAATACACACACACATACACCTCCCTACATACACACACACATACACCTCTCTACATACACACACACATACACCTCCCTACATACACACACACATACACCTCTCTACATACACACACACATACACCTCCCTACATACACACACATACACCTCCCTACATACACACACACATACACCTCTCTACATACACACACACATACACCTCTCTACATACACACACACATACACCTCCCTACATACACACACACATACACCTCTCTACATACACAAACATACACCTCCCTACATACACACACATACACCTCCCTACATACACACACACATACACCTCTCTACATACACACACACACACACCTCCCTACATACACACACACATACACCTCTCTACATACACACACACATACACCTCCCTACATACACACACACATACACCTCTCTACATACACACACATATACACCTCCCTACATACACACACACATACACCTCCCTACATACACACACATACACCTCCCTACATACACACACATACACCTCCCTACACACACACACATACACCTCTCTACATACACACACACATACACCTCCCTACATACACACACACATACACCTCTCTACATACACACACACATACACCTCTCTACATACACACACACATACACCTCCCTACATACACACACACATACACCTCCCTACATACACACACACATACACCTCTCTACATACACACACACATACACCTCCCTACATACACACACACATACACCTCCCTACATACACACACACATACACCTCCCTACATACACACACATACACCCCCCTACAGACACACACATACACCTCCCTACATACACACACATACACCTCTCTACATACACACACATACACCCCCATACAGACACACACATACACCTCCCTACATACACACACATACACCTCCCTACATACACACACATACACCTCCCTACATACACACACACATACACCTCTCTACATACACACACACATACACCTCCCTACATACACACACACAACATACACCTCCCTACATACACACACATACACCCCCTACAGACACACACATACACCCCCCTAGAGACACACACATACACCTCCCTACATACACACACATACACCTCCCTACATACACACACACATACACCTCCCTACATACACACACATACACCTCCCTACATACACACACACATACACCTCCCTACATACACACACACATACACCTCTCTACATACACACCCACATACACCTCCCTACATACACACACACATACACCTCTCTACATACACACACACACATACACCTCCCTACATACACACACATACACCTCCCTACATACACACACACATACACCTCTCTACATACACACACACATACACCTCCCTACATACACACACACATACACCTCTCTACATACACACACACATACACCTCCCTACATACACACACATACACCTCCCTACATACACACACACATACACCTCTCTACATACACACACACATACACCTCCCTACATACACACACACATACACCTCTCTACATACACACACACATACACCTCCCTACATACACACACACATACACCTCTCTACATACACACACATATACACCTCCCTACATACACACACACATACACCTCCCTACATACACACACATAAACCTCCCTACATACACACACATACACCTCCCTACACACACACACATACACCTCTCTACATACACACACACATACACCTCTCTACATACACACACACATACACCTCCCTACATACACACACACATACACCTCCCTACATACACACACACATACACTTCCCTAGATACACACACACATACACCTCTCTACATACACACACACATACACCTCCCTACATACACACACACATACACCTCCCTACATACACACACACATACACCTCCCTACATACACACACATACACCTCCCTTACACACACACACATACACCTCTCTACATACACACACACATACACCTCTCTACATACACACACACATACACCTCCCTACATACACACACACATACACCTCCCTACATACACACACACATACACCTCTCTACATACACACAAATATACACCTCCCTACATACATACACACATACACCTCCCTACATACACACACACATACACCTCCCTACATACACACACACATACACCTCTCTACATACACACACACATACACCTCCCTACATCCACACACATACACCTCCCTACATACACACACATACACCTCCCTACATACACACACACATACACCTCCCTACATACACACACACATACACCTCTCTACATACACACACACATACACCTCCCTACATACACACACATACACCTCCCTACATACACACACATACACCTCCCTACAGACACACACATACACCTCCCTACCTACACACACATACACCTCCCTACATACACACACACATACACCTCCCTACATACACACACATACACCTCCCTACATACACACACACATACACCTCTCTACATACACACACACATACACCTCCCTACATATACACACATACACCTCCCTACATACACACACATACACCTCCCTACATACACACACACATACACACACACATACACCTCTCTACATACACACACACATACACCTCCCTACATACACACACATACACCTCCCTACATACACACACACATACACCTCCCTACAACACACACACATACACCTCCCTACATACACACACATACACCTCTCTACATACACACACATACACCTCCCTACATACACACACACATACACCTCCCTACATACACACACATACACCTCCCTACATACACACATATATACACCTCCCTACATACACACACATACACCGCCCTACATACACACACATACACCTCCCTACATACACACACACATACACCTCTCTACATACACACACACATACACCTCCCTACATACACACACATACACCTCCCTACATACACACACACATACACACACACATACACCTCTCTACATACACACACACATACACCTCCCTACATACACACACATACACCTCCCTACATACACACACACATACACCTCCCTACAGACACACACACATACACCTCCCTACATACACACACATACACCTCTCTACATACACACACACATACACCTCCCTACATACACACACACATACACCTCCCTACATACACACACATACACCTCCCTACATACACACATATATACACCTCCCTACATACACACACATACACCGCCCTACATACACACACATACACCTCCCTACATACACACACACATACACCTCTCTACATACACACACACATACACCTCCCTACATACACACACATACACCTCCCTACATACACACACATACACCTCCCTACATACACCTCCCTACATACACACACACATACACCTCTCTACATACACACACACATACACCTCCCTACATACACACACACATACACCTCCCTACATACACACACACATACACCTCCCTACATACACACACATACACCTCCCTACACACACACACATACACCTCTCTACATACACACACACATACACCTCTCTACATACACACACACATACACCTCCCTACATACACACACACATACACCTCTCTACATACACACACACATACACATCCCTACATACACACACACATACACCTCTCTACATACACACACATACACCTCCCTACATACACACACACATACACCTCCCTACATACACACACACATACACCTCCCTACATACACACACACATACACACACATACACCTCCCTACATACACACACACATACACCTCCCTACATACACACACACATACACCTCTCTACATACACACACACATACACCTCCCTACATACACACACATACACCTCCCTACATACACACACATACACCTCCCTATATACACACACACATACACCTCCCTACATACACACACACATACACCTCTCTACATACACACACACATACACCTCCTACATACACACACATACACCTCCCTACATACACACACATACACCTCCCTACATAGACACACACATACACCTCCCTACATACACACACATACACCTCCCTACATACACACACACATACACCTCCCTACATACACACACATACACCTCCCTACATACACACACACATACACCTCTCTACATACACACACACATACACCTCCCTACATACACACACATACACCTCCCTACATACACACACATACACCT
>OZ024741.1:17297463-17322463 GCA_964016885.1 Eledone cirrhosa
GTGGTAGATTGGCAGAATTGGTAGAGCGTCAGACACTAAGCTTTGTAAGGGTGGTAGATTGGCAGAATCGGTAGAGCGTCAGACACTATGCTTTGTAAGGGTGGTAGATTGGCAGAATTGGTAGAGCGTCAGACACTAAGCTTTGTAAGGGTGGTAGATTGGCAGAATCGGTAGAGCGTCAGACACTATGCTTTGTAAGGGTGGTAGATTGGCAGAATTGGTAGAGCGTCAGACACTAAGCTTTGTAAGGGTGGTAGATTGGCAGAATTGGTAGAGCGTCAGACACTAAGCTTTGTAAGGGTGGTAGATTGGCAGAATCGGTAGAGCGTCAGACACTATGCTTTGTAAGGGTGGTAGATTGGCAGAATCGGTAGAGCGTCAGACACTAAGCTCTGTAAGGGTGGTAGATTGGCAGAATCGGTAGAGCGTCAGACACTATGCTTTGCAGCATAGAGCTACGTCTCTTTACGCTCTGAGTTCAAATACCACCGAGGTTAACTTTGCCTTTCATCCTTACGAGGTCGATAAAATAAAGTACCAGTAATGCACTGGGTAATTTGCTGGCCTTGTGCCTAAAGTAGAAACAGTTATTACTGTTGCTCTTGTTATTGCTGTTATTGTTGTTGTTATTGCTGTTGTTGTTATTGTTGTTGTTGTTGTTGTCATTGCTGTTGTTGTTATTGTTGTTGTTGTTGTTGTTGTTGTTATTGCTGTTGCTTTTGTTATTGCTGTTATTGTTGTTATTGTTATTGCTGTTGTTGTTATTGTTGTTGTTGTCATTGCTGTTGTTGTTATTGTTGTTGTTGTTGTTGTTATTGCTGTTGTTGTTGTTGTTGTTATTGCTGTTGTTGTTATTGTTGTTATTGCTGTTGTTGTTGCTGTTTTTTTTATTTCCACTTCAAGAAGTTTTCACGACAATGTTAAGATGCCGCGGAAGATATTCTGGGCTTCTACCATATATGTCCTTTAACAGAGCTTAATAAGAATATTTTATGTGTGTGTGTACGTGTGCGTTTGTGTGTGTGTCTGTGTATGTGTGTGAGTGTATGTGTGTTTGAATGTGTGAGAGTGTGAATGTGTGTGAGCGTGTGTGTGTGTGTGTGTGTGTGTGTGTTTGAATGTGTGAGAGTGTGAGTGTGTGTGTGAGTGTGTGTTGTAATCCTGTCTTGTGATCCGGTTGTATGATCAAGCCTCTTGTACCCTAAACATAGATCTCAGGGAGATTCAGTGTGATACAGTGTGTAACAAGGCTGGTTCTTTCAATTACTCTGACAACTCATATTTGCCACCTGACTAGACTGAAGCAACGTAAAGGATTCAACACACTGCTGGGTATCGAACTCTCGAACTCACCACCGTCAACTAAACACCTTAACCACTAAACCACACGTCTTTACACACACCACACATACATGCATACGCACACACATGCACACAAACATACACACACAAACACACACATGCACGCACCACACACACACATACACACACGCAAACATACGTAGGGTCACACGCACACACATACACACACACCACACACACACCACACACACACACACACCACCCAACACACACCGCGCGCGCGCACGCACACACACATACATATATATATATATATATGCAAAAATCAAACAGAAATAACAAAGCAAACAACACAGTACAATGAAGAAATATATTAGTTTAACGCTTGACATAGTAAGAAAAGTGTCTTAACATTTCGGACGCTGTATACACACACACACACACACACACACACACATATATATATTTATAGTTTGTGTGTATGTATGAATGTTTGTATGTATGTATGTATGTATGTATGTATGTATGTATGTATGTATGTATGTATGTATGTATGTATGTATGTATGTATGTATGTATGTATGTATGTTTGTATGTTATCTCTTTCTCTTAATTTCGAGTATATTTTTTTGACTGGCCACCTTCCTGGTGGTAAGGTTGTAAAAGAAAAGAAATTGTCATTCCTTGAATCGCAAGAATGTTTTGCAAATTTTCAAGGTGCCAGCTATCGCAGCCATTTGTAGACTATGAATTAGGGAGTTGCGCTCTTTGACCGCAAATCCAAGTTCAGTCATACTTTGGTCCAAGCGGGTTGGTATATAACCCGTAGCTCCAATAATGATGGGTATGAAGCTAAAGGTGTATCTTGGATACTGGATTTGTAAACTCCTCATCAATGGTCCGTAGATGTCCTCCTTCTCCTGTATTTTTCTGACAACGTTTACATCAAGTGGGCAGCTGATCTCCACAACATAACACGTTTTCAATGTGTGGTCCCAAACAACAATATCAGGCCGATTGTGCTTTAATTTGGTGGCAGTTTTTATATTCAGGTTCCACCAGTATTCCTTAGTGCCATCTGTCTCAACATATCCTTCCTCGTTTGTTGTTAATTTTGTTTTCCGAAGTGCGTTCCAGATGGTTCTAGCTATCCCATCGTGTCTCATGGGGAGGTAGTAGTGAGATGACATTCTTTCGCAGCTGGCAACAATGTGGCTTACATCCTCGATCTTTGTTTTACATAGCCTACATTTATTGTCAGCTGCTGGCCCTCCTCTTTTGTGCAGCAGATATTTGGTAGGGAGTTCTTGTTCCTGTATTGCATAGAGATATCCCTCAAGGTGTGATGTCATAAACTTGTCGGAACTCCATGCCAGGCTTTTTGAGTGGTTTATCCCCTCTATGGTCTGTGGTTTACGTCTCAAGTATCCATGCACAACTTTTTCTGTAAATTGGTCAATTTTTTTATCTTGTTTGAATATTGAATAGGATCTTCCGATTTCTCTTGGTGAGAGATTTATATCAGGCTTTATTCCATATCTCTCCTCCAGATCAGTCGCTATTCTAATGATATTTTTTTTTTCATGCTCATAAACCTGGGCAAGATGGTTGCCAACATTTTTCCTCTGTTGAAGGTGTTGCTTCAGTGTTACCATCCGGGTCTCATATGAAGTTAATATGGATTTTAGACCCCGGCCAC
Organism: Eledone cirrhosa; assembly: GCA_964016885.1. Lineage (NCBI taxonomy): Eukaryota > Metazoa > Mollusca > Cephalopoda > Octopoda > Eledonidae > Eledone > Eledone cirrhosa. Next base: position 17,300,465 of record OZ024741.1, read on the forward strand.
CTTTCTTGCATGAGAAGTATAGCCTATCCACATCACCATTGATGTTAAAGTTCCCAGTAACACTGAGAAGTTTGCGAGTTCTAACATCCATCTCACTTAGTTCTAGCAACGACCAGTTCAGCAGGCCAAATGTTGGCGAAGAATTGGCACAGCATATGTATGTATGTTTGTATGTATGTATGTATATATGTATGTATGGACGTATGTATGTATGTATGTATGTATGTATGTATGTATGTATGTATGTATGTATGTATGTGTGTGTGTGTGTAAGTGAGTAGCGTGTGTGTGTTTGTTTGTATGTATGCGTGTGTGTGCGCGCATATGTATGCGCGTGTGTGTATGTCGTACGTATAAATGTCAATAAGTGAGTTTTTTTTCTTTTTTCTTTTTGCGCGGGGACATAGAAATAATCGGGCTGGATGCCCGATCGCGCAGTCAAACCACTGGGAGTGAAGAACCCCTAGCCCTTGTCAGGGCATTCTTCTAGAAGAAGGCATCTCAGGAAACTGGGTTAACTCCGACATAAAACCTGCGGCTCAGTAGTTACCGATGATGTTGATCTTTTCTTCTTTTCGGGTTATAGCTACTGTCGCTCAGAGAGTGGGATTGGCTCAGTGCACAGTCTTTCCTCACTTTAAAAATATTCGTCACGCACAGGCATTGCACGAGTGCATTAATAATTATTAATAGTGTACTATTATTAGAGAGATTAGAGTAACTTCGATAGAGTTCAGCAAAGAACTAGCGTTAGAGAAAAATAGAAAGGAGAGGGAGCTGGTAGATAAGTTAGACGAGGCTATTTGTAGTGGCATCGCAACTGACGTGCTAGCGGCGAGAATGGCATTAGACCATTTCTTCAATGCCAAACACGAAGGTTGCATTGTCAGAGCTAAGGCGCGTGCGTTGAGAAACGAGGGAACTAAAGCTGTTCGATGGGCCCGCGTGGCGGAGGCGCAGCGTGGTAATAAAACCACAATTCGGTCTTTGGCGGACCGAGACGGACACGAGACAAGCGATTCCAAGCGGATGTGTGAGGCCTTTCGCCAGCACTTTGCTCGGTTGTTCAGGGAGAGTGGCGAGTCAGAGAGAGTAGCGGATTTCAGTCCCTACCTTGACGGCTTGCCGCGCATCTCGACGGTCGACGCTGAGCGCTGCGAAAGGCCGATTACTTCAGCCGAAATTCAGGACGCCCTTGTCGGCTGCATGAGGCGCAAGTCACCCGGTTTGGATGGCCTGCCCTACGAGCTTTACGTAAATATGCCAGACTTGTTCTCCGAACTCCTCGAAGCACTCTACTGCAACTGGCAGCAGAAGGGGAGTATTCCCAGTTCTGTGAGCAGGGGAGTGGTGATGCTGATAAGGAAAGACGAGAACGAGAGGGATACATTAGACAACTTCAGGCCCATAACTCTGCTCAACACAGAGTTTAAGATTTTGGCCAAGGTGTTAGTAAAGAGATTGGCGCTTGTCGTCGAGGATTTGGTTGGAGAGGTGCAAACCTGCGCAATCCCAGCCAGGTCCATACACGACAATCTCCACCACATGCGATACATCATAGAGAGGGTAGGGTGTAAACCTGGCTTCGGTGGGGCACTGATCAATTTAGATCAATCGAAAGCATTCGATAGGGTCGACCATCGGTATCTGGAGTTTGTCCTCAAAGCAGCTGGCTTCGGCCCTGTCTTTAGAAGCTGGATCGTTGCAATGCACAGCGGCACACGCTCGGTGGTCAAGGTTAATGGCCACCTCTCGGAACCATTTCGGCTCTCCCGATCGGTCCGTCAAGGGTGCCCTCTCTCTTCCCTTCTGTACGTATTGACTCTCGAGCCTTTACTGCGGAAGCTGGAGCTGTTGCAGGGCATCCCTCTCGAACCGGGACGTGGAAAGGCGGTGTCGGCTTATGCGGACGACATCACCGTGATGGTGTCGAACACCTCAGAAATCGAGGTGGTCGGCACCTTATTGAAGGAATATGAAAGGTTGACAGGAGCCAAACTTAACCCGGAAAAGTCGGTGGGCTTGCAGCTCGGAACCTGGAGAGGCAAGCCCATGCCGTCCAACAGCGTCGTGGGGCGCTGGACGGACGGACCGGTAAAGTTGCTCGGGGTTTGGTTCGGACCAGACCTCCAGGTGGAAAAGAATTGGGACGAGGTAACGAGCAGAGTAGCCAGTCTCACCCAAAAATGGGCTGGGAGGAAGCTATCACTGAAAGGTCGCGCGGAGGTGGCGAATGCGTACATCGCGTCCGTCATCTACTACCGCCTAACCGTCGTGCCTTGCCCCCGTCCGCGCCTCGTCAAGTTGGAACGGCTCCTCTTCAAATTCTTGTGGAGGGGACAAGTTCCGTTGGTGAGGCGGTCCATCTGCTTCCAGCACCCTCTACGCGGAGGGCTGGGCATGCCGTGGCTAATGATGCGCAGACATGCGTTGAAGCTGCGACATCTCCAGATATTCTGCCTCAATGGTGAACAGGTGTGGTCGCCGTTTATCAGACGGGCCTTTCCGCAGCTCATTTCTTTGACTGAGCTGCAGTCCTGGGTCAAGAAGAGACCGAGACTGGGTGACTGGCACCTGGAATGTTGCCAGGCACTCACTGCCCTCTACCAAGCGGGCAATGCGATCAGTGGAACTTCCACTCTCGAGTTCTATAGAGGATTAGTGGTGGGCAAGTGCGATGACATACTCGGAGAAGCTTTGGGCTTCGACGAAGTTGAACTGACCAGTCTGTACCGGAGGACTTTTGAGCCGGGGACGATGGACAATTTCCAGAAATCCCTCGCTTGGCAGTGCTACCGGGGGGCACTGCCGGTTCGGGATAAACTCTACAGGCACGGAAGTGCTGTCAGACGGACCTGCCCAAGATGCGCACAGAACGACGAAACCGTTCTGCACGCACTTGTCCAATGTCCGTGCATTACTGACCTGTGGAGTTATGTCGAACAGCTACTGTCGCGTGTGGAACGAATCCGGCTATCGGCCGGGTCCATAGTGAAGATCGAGCCGCCACCTTCCTTAGGTCAGGAAGAGCAGGAAATTTTCCTCTGTCTGGTGGCAGTTGCGAAAGAGATTATATGGTGGACCAGGTTGAAAGGACTAAAGACAGACACTTTTCTCTTCGGCCAATCCCTCATCAACTTCTTCAAGTTTCACCTGGAAAGGAGGGTGAGGGTGGAGAGAGAAGTGCTGCCCCCCAGTACATTTGCTAAAAGGTGGGTGAATGTGGCGAGAATGGCTAGTGTGAATGGGCCTACTCTGACCATGCGCCTATAGGCTGGCTAACTTAAGGAGAGGGGTGCTCTCCTGGGTGCCCTAGAAGCGCAGGGTGGTTCAGGATTGGTGGGGTACCTGAAGCACCCCAGGGTCGTACACCCCCTATCGGGGAATTTATTTTGTTATATTTATGCATAGTTTATTTTATATTTTTATATTTTCATTGTTAAATTAGTCTTGCTATTGTGCACTTTTACTCCACCTTATTGTAAACCCCCACTGTCCCTGTCTTTGTATTGTCCCCTACATGTCGGCCCTGGTGGCTAATAAATGAAATCATTATTATTATTATTGTTACTATTATTATTACTTTTTTTTTTTTTTTTCCAATTCAATGATGTTCCAGAACAATATAAAAGAGATAATTGGCAATTTAGGTTCTGGAACAAAAAAGATAATTGGCAATAAGGGCAGGGGCCCCAGGTTATCACAGCCTGGGCCCACTCGTCATCGTGCCATTATAATAGAGCCAAACAAGGCATTTAGTCTTGGCTGCTGGAACGTACGGACGCTGCTTGACGGGGATTCCTTGGAGCGTCCTGAACGAAGGACCGCTCTTGTTGCAAAGGAGCTTCGACGTTACGATCTTGACATCGTGGCTTTATCTGAGACGAGGTTAGCTGGAGATGGTCATCTTACGGAATTTTGTGGAGAATATACATTCTTCTGGAAAGGAAGAGATGAAGGAACCAGAAGAGAGGCTGGGGTAGGATTTGCTGTTAAGACTGTACTTGTGAATAAATGAGAAGAATTCCCAGTAGGGATTAGTGAGCGTCTTATGTCCATGAGAGTTCCGCTGGACAGAGGAAGATATGCGACCCTGGTGAGTGTGTATGCTCCAACTATGAATTCTGTCGATGAAGAAAAACTGTCCTTTTACCATGCCTTGAAAGGTGTTTTAAGAAATATCCCTCAGGCAGACAAAGTCATCGTGCTTGGTGACTTTAATGCTAGAGTGGGTAGAGATTTTAACACATGGAATGTAATCGGAAGGCATGGGGTGGGAAAGTGTAACAACAATGGTATGCTCCTGCTGCAGATGTGTGAGGAGCTGGATCTGTGTGTTACCAACACCATGTTCCAACGAAAGAACAAATTCAAGACCACATGGATGCATCCTGCATCTAAGGAATGGCATCTTTTGGACTACGTCTTAGTCAGGATGCGTGACAGACAGGATGTGCAGTGTGTTCGTGCTCTTGGTGGAGCTGAGTGCTGGACGGACCACCGCCTGGTACGCGCAAAAGTGAAACTAATCACTAAACGTAAAATCCGGGCTCCTGGTGTTGCCCTGCCCAAAAGATTGAATGCTGCTCGTCTTAAGGATAAAAATGTGAAGAGGACATTGGAAGAAGAGATGCAGGCTGCAGATCTTGGTGAGGATTGGCCGACCCTTAAAAAGTCGGTTTATGATGTAGGCAGGCGTGTTCTGGGATTGGTGCAGAGAAAACATCAGGACTGGTTTAATGAGAATGATGTACATATAGAAGACTTGTTGGCTGATAAGAGGCGTGCTCTGTCACGCTACTTGACGGCAAAACCACAAGAGAGGAATACGTTGCATGAGGAACTCAAGGATGTAAAATCACGTGTTAGGCGGAGTCTTTCTCAGATGAAGAATCAGTGGTGGAGTGAGAAGGCTGGTGAGATACAAACTGCGTCAGATTCCAATAACACAAAGCTGTTGTACAGTCTCTTGCGTGAGGTTTATGGACCGTCTTCTTCTCTGGTGACACCGCTTCGCAGTAAGGATGGCAAAGAACTTCTTCGTGACTCACAAGGAATTCTACGAAGGTGGCGAGAGCACTTTGATGATCTTTTGAATCAGCCGTCTGTCGTGAGTGAAGATTTCCTCAATCTCATTCCAGAAAGTCCCGTGAAAGTAGCTCTCGCAGAACCTCCGACGCTTGTGGAGGTTGCAGTGGCTATTTCGAAGCTGAACAGTGGAAGATCTCCAGGTATGGATGGCATACATGCTGAGCTCCTACAATATGGTGGTGAGAGACTCCTGCAACATCTTCACTCTTTGTTTGGCAGGATATTGGCTAATGAATCCGTACCTGAGGACTGGAGAGATGCAGTAATGGTGGTCTTGTACAAGGGAAAGGGTAACAGGAATGATTGTGGGAACTACAGAGGTATATCATTGCTTTCTGTCGTAGGAAAAGTTTTATGTAGGGTGCTTCTGGACCGTCTGCTGACACACATTGCAGATTGTGTTCTTCCTGAAAGTGAATCTGGTTTTCGTGCTGGACGCGGCACTACTGATATGATCTTCTCAGCTAGACAGCTCCAGGAGAAGTGCATGGAACAAGATCTGTATCAGGTTTTTGTCGATCTGACAAAAGCTTTCGATACTCTTAACAGAGATGCATTATGGAAGGTTCTCCAGAAACTTGGTTGCCCTGATAAGTTCCTTGCTTTAGTTAGGTCTTTCCATGACGACATGAAGGCTTGGGTTAATGTCGGAGGTAACATGTCGGAGCCTATCTCAGTAAAAAATGGAGTGAAACAGGGGGATATTCCAGCACCGACCCTGTTTGCCATATACTTTGCAATGGTTTTCTGTATTGCATTCAGGAATTGCGAGCATGGTGTTTACATCCGATATCGAACCTCAGGCAGCATATTTAACATCAGGCGCTTTGCTGCAAAGACAAAAGTATTTACATCAATCATAAGAGACCTCTTGTATGCAGATGATTGCGATCTTGTAGCGCACACAGAGAGTGATATGCAGCACATTTTGAATGCATTTTCTGACGCTTGCACTGCCCTAGGATTGACTGTCAGCCTCAAGAAAACCGTCGTCATGTACCAACCTGCCGCTGGTAAGCAGTACACTGAACCAAATATCTATGTGTATGGTAAACGGCTTGGAGTGGTTGATCAGTTTGTCTACATGGGAAGCACTGTCAATCGATACAGCAGCCTTGACATTGAAATCTCACTTAGGATTAGGAAAACAAGTGATGCTTTCGGAAAGCTAGAAAGGCGACTCTGGGGTTGGCGAGACATATGCAGGAGGACAAAGGTAAAGGTGTACAGGGCATGTGTGCTCTCTTGTCTTCTTTATGCCTGCGAGACTTGGGTCACATATCGACACCACCTTAAGCAATTGGAGCGTTTCCATCAGATGTGTCTCAGACGGAACCATGGCGTTCACTGGAGGGACCACATCAGTGATGTCGAGATTTTGGAAAGCTCTCTGTGTGACAGTATAGAAGCTCTTGTGCTTAAGCAACGACTCCGTTGGAGTGGTCACCTTGCCAGGATGAAGGATTCTAGAATACCAAAACAACTCTTTTATGGAGAGTTGGTTAAAGGAAAACGACCGCCACATAAACCAAAAAAGAGGTATAAGGATTCCTTGAAAGCCTCTCTGAAAGACGCTAACATCTCTGCTGATACATGGGAAAATATTGCTGCTGATCGTAATAAATGGAGAAAGACTGTATATGAGGGAAAATTTGCTTTTGAGGCATCTCGAATCGCATACGAGAAAATAAAGCGGGATGTGAGGAAGGGCATTGCTGTTGCACTTCCAGACGGCGAGGGTCCTCCTATGGTGCTGACATGCAGCGTATGTGCGAGACTCTGCCTAAGCAAAGCTGGACTCGAAAGTCATCTTCGCAGTCATAAAGTAAGACCAGTGGTTGACTACCAGGCTGCTGTTGGAGATGCTACTCATCATGCTTGCCAAACACGTGGTAGAGAATGTAAATCAGCAGGAGGGCTCAAGCGACATGCAAAAGTACACGAACTCCAACCACAGCCGACTATTCCCAGTGAATGTTTTGGTTGCCAACTCTGTGCAAGACATTTTAGATCATTGGCTGGGCTAAAAACCCACATTCGATCGCAGCGCTGTTAGTTGCTATCGTGTGTGTGTGTGTGTGTATAGATATGTTTATGTGTGTGCGTGTATGTGTATATATATATGTATATGTATATTATTATTGTTGTTGTCGTTATTATCATTGTTGTTATTATTATTGTTATTAATGTATATGTGTGTGTGTATGTGTGTGTGTATGTATGTATATGTATGTGTATGTATATATATATATATGTATATATATACGTATATCTACTCCCAAAACTTGTCGAGTGCTTTATATCAGTTATAAAATATTTACTTCTTGTAACCCAACAATTTTAAATGAAACTTTTGCATATATGTATATATATATATATATTTCTTTTTTTTATTTTAATTTTATTTTTTATTTATTTATTAATCTTTATTTTTTATTTTTTTAAATTTATTTTTTTTTTTTAAAATTTATTTATGTATTTTTTTTTTCTCCTCGTGCAATGGACATACTCTATAACGAGGGGGCAGCCATCATGTATGTATGTATGTATGTATGTATGTATGTATGGTGCTACTGGTAACATGTATCCCAGTATAACGTGTCCCATGGTCGAGTCGTTGGCGACTAAACTGGCAACCCCACTAAGGTTTCTTGGTGAGGAGGGTGACTTTGGACATCCTGCAGGACTAAAAACAAAACCTGTCAAAAGGGCAAAGGAGCTCTTTAGAGTCAATGGCCATCCCAAATCACTGGGAGAGATGACCCCCTTAGCCTTTGTCAAGGCAGAATTCTAGGAGAAGGAAAACTCTGATATAACACCTGCAACCCTGATGGTATCCAATGATGTTGACTTGTTCTTCTTTTTGGTAAATATCATCTTGGTTGAGAGAGTGGGACTGGCTTTGTGCAGTGCCTTTACTCACTATAAAAGCTTCACGGCACAGGCATTGCTTTATATCTGGAGATCTCTGATCTCTCTGCACTTGTCGTCACATGGTACCATGGGCCCAGCACTATGTGTCAATAATTGTCACAGGTGTAGTGTTTGTACCAGAGTTTTCAAGTCGCTGGTTGGACTAAAAAGTCACACTCGTTGAGCGCATTGGTAGGGGTTCTCCTACATGGATATAAAGTAGTGGCCGTACTCGAAAACGAGTTGGCAGCCACCATGTATGTATGTATGTATGTATGTATGTATGTATGTATGTATGTATGTATGTATGTATGTATGTATGTTCTTCTGGTTTTATAATTTCACAATTTTTTGTCAATAGAGAGAGAGTCGGTTTCTAACATAGACACAAGACTCTCTCTCATTGGAATTTACACAACATCAACTAGGTAAATATGTATGTATGCATGCATGTGTAGGTATGGATGTTATTGTATGTGTGTATGTGTATGTTTTGAGTTGTATGTGTGCATGTGTATATGCTTTGCATCTGTACATGTGTATATGCAATTATTAGATGCAACATTTTTGGAATGCTTTACATATTTTTACTGTTCCATTAATGGATTGTACTTGTAGTTTCCTAATTAGTTGAGTTCCTTCTGTTCTTGTGAAGCCTAGCTTCTCAAGATTTGTATTGAGGCAGTTACTAACATATGTATGTATGTATGTATGTATGTATGTATGTATGTATGTATGTATGTATGTATGTATGTATGTATGTCAGGTCACCAGTTGGTGCTACTGGTAACATGTTGGAGTTGGTCGGAGTATCACTATTAGCTTTCTCCGTTTATATATATATATATATATGTATATATATATATATATATATATACATATATATATATATATATAGTGATGAGGATGATGATGATGATAGTAGTGGTGGTGGGGGATAATGATGACGATGGTAGTGGTGGTGGTGGTGACTATGGTGGTGGATAAGACAATTAAGATAGTCAGAAGTTGTGTGATAGGTTTAATATATATATATACACATATACATATATATACATATATATATATATACACACACATATATATATACATATATATATATATATATATATATGTATATATATATATATATATATATATATATGTATATATATATATATATATATATATATATATATATATATATATATATATATATATATATATATATATATATATATATATACATATATATATATATATATATATATATACATATATATATATATATATATATATATATACATATATATATATATATATATATATATATATATATACATATATATATATATATGTATATATATATATATATATATATATATATATATATATATATACATATATATATATATATATATATATATATATATATATACATATATATATATATATGTATATATATATATATATATATATATATACATATATATATATATATATAAACGGAGAAAGCTAATAGTGATACTCCGACCAACTCCAACTCACTCAACAAACATTAGGAAATACGGGAGTATATTCCCACTTAAACGTTTGGGGTGCTGACTAGATTGTATTGTGGGGATAGTTGGCTGTATTATTTTATATGAGATATATTAAATAACTCTCTCTCTCTCTCTCTCTCTCTCTCTCTCTCTCTCTCTCTCTCTATATATATATATATATATATATAGAGAGAGAGAGAGAGAGAGACAACAGACAGATAGACATAGATAGTTTGACAGAGTGATAGATAAAAATAAAGATAGAGAGATACATAGATAAATTTCTATTTATTTGCCACGAGGGCACAAAAGAAGGGGACATTTACACAGTGGGGGAGTTTACATAAATCGAGTAAAGAAAAAAGGAATAACAATAATAATATAACAATAAAAAGTCCTCAAAAGGGAGGGGGCGTGTTGGGGATTGCACATACCCCCGAAAAGTGTGCAACTCTTTTCGCGGGGGAAGCCCAGAGAGGAGGCGCTCCCCCTTTCCTCTTCACTTCTTCACCTACAGAACAATGTAGAGAGAAGGCCCATTTACACGGGCCATTCTCGCTTCTTTCACCCACCTTTCATAAAACTGTCTGGGACCAAGCACTTCTCTCTCCATCCTGATTCTTCTTCCGAAGTGGTATCGGAAGAAGTAAACCAGGTGATGGCCGGAGAGAAAGTCACCCGACCTCAGACCTTTCAGGCGCGTCCACCACACAACCTCTTTCATCATGGCTATTACGCACAGAAAGACCGCCTCTGCTTCATTTCTGAAGGGAGGAGGCGGCTTGATGTTCACCACAGACTCGGCGGTTAATCGAATCGGCGCCACACGCGACAGCAGTCGTTCGACGTAGCCCCACAGATCGGCAACGCCCGGGTAGTGCACCAGTGCATGCGCAACGGTTTCCTCGTCGCGCACGCATCTGGGACAGATCTTTTTCGCGGGATCCCTGCCCGGGCGCCCGTGTCTGTAGAGCTTTTCTCGAACGGGCAGAGCCCCCCGGTAACACTGCCAGGCTAGGGACCTCTGGAAGTTGTCCATGGGTCCCGGGCCGAAAGTTCTACCGAACAGGCTGGCCAGTTCGTCCTCCTCCATGCCTAGCGACTCTCCAAGGGTGTCGTCGCCCCTGCTAGCCACCAACCCTCTATAGAATGTCGAGGTGGATTCTCCACTGACAGTCGGGTCCGCTTGCCAGATAGCCGTGAGCGCCTGGGCACACTCAGTGTGCCAGTTGCCCAGTTTTCTCGGTCTTTGCTTCACCCAGGATTGCAGTTCGGTGAGCGAGACGAGCTGTGGGAAGGCTCGCCTCACAAACGGGGCCCACACCGGCTGACCGTTGAGGAATACCTGTAGATGCCGTAGCCTCAATGCGTGCCTACGCATCAACAGCCACGGCATACCCAGCCCTCCTTTCGAAGGGTGCTGGCAGCAGATGGATCTCCTCACCATGGGAGGCCGCTTCTTCCAGAGGAACTGGAAGAGCATGCGTTCCATGATGGTGAGCTTTTCCTTGGGGCAAGGCACGACGGTCAGGCGGTAGTAGATGACGGACGCTATGTAAGCGTTCGTCACCTCCGCCCGACCTTTCAGTGATAGTTTGCACTTGGCCCACTTCTGGGTCAGCGCAAACACCCTGCTCGTCACCTCGCCCCAATTCTTCTCCACCTGGAGGTCCGGTCCGAACCAGACCCCGAGCAGCTTCACCGGGCCCTCCGTCCACCGCCCGACGACACCGTCTAACGGCATCGGTTTGCCCCTCCACGTTCCGAGTTGCAAACCGACTGACTTGTCCTGGTTCAGCTTAGCCCCCGTCAGCCTTTCGTATTCCTCCAGTAGGGTGGCGATCGCCCCGATTTCCGAGGCGTCCGCCACCATTACTGTTACGTCGTCGGCATAGGCCGAGACCGCTTTGTGCAATCCCGGTTCCAGGGGTATGCCCCGCAGCAACTCCAACTTCCGCAGCAGTGGCTCGAGAGTCAATACGTACAGAAGGGAGGAGAGGGGGCACCCCTGTCTGATGGATCGGGTGATTTGAAACGGCTCCGAGAGGTAGCCGTTTACTTTAATCCTAGAGTAGATGTTGCCACTGTGCATGGCAGAAATCCAGCCCCTGAAAACGGGTCCGAAGCCCGCCGCCGCTAGCACCGCATCCAGGTAACCATGGTCGACCCTATCGAACGCCTTAGATTGATCCAAGTTGATCAAGGCCCCACCAAAGCCGGGTTCGTAGCCAACCCTCTCTATGATGTATCGCATGAGGTGGAGGTTGTCGTGAATGGACCTGGACGGGATAGCGCATGTCTGCGCGTCTCCCACCAAACCACCCACCACAAGCGCCAACCTCTTCGCCAACACCTTGGCCAAAATCTGTAACTCTGCATTCAGCAGAGTTATGGGCCTAAAGTTACTTAAGTCGTCCCCCTTGCTCTCGTCCTTCCTCACTAGCGTGACCACGCCCTTGGTCACAGAACAGGGAATTCTCCCGTTCTGTTGCCAGTTGCAATAGACAGCCTCGAGGAGTTCGGAGAACAAGACCGGCATAGCTAAATAAAGTTCGTATGGTAGACCATCGAGACCCGGGGATTTGCGTCTGCTGCATTGGCTGAGCGCTTCCCCGATTTCAGTGGCTGTGATTGGCCCTTCGCAGCACTCCGCTTCGCCGCTCGAAAGACGCGGTAGACCGTCGAGGTATGGACCGAAGTCCACATCCCCGTCCGGCCCCCCGCCACCTCCGAACAGTCGAGCAAAGTGCCTTTGAAAGGTCTCGCACATTCGCTCAGGTTCAAGGATCACCCGTCCATCCTGGTCTCGCAAAGACCGAATGGTGGATTTAATCCCACTCTTGGCTTCTGTCACGCGGGCCCAGCTAACAGCTTTGGTCCCCTCGTTTCCTAAAGCACGTATTTTACTTCGGACAACGCAGCCTTCGTGCTTCGCGTCAAAGAACTGGCTCAATGCCGTTCTCGTCGCTAACACTCTGGCTACGTCTCCGCTCCTAATCGCCTCTTCTAGTTTATCTGTTAACTCCCTTTCCCTCCTATTTCTATTCGCCGCTAGTTCCTTACTGTAACCTATCGAACTTACTCTAATCTCTCTCTTTAGAGATATCCACCACCTACTGTTGACGATCGCTCCCGTCAACCGCATCTTAACTAAGCTACTAATCCGGTTTCTGTAATCTTTCTTTGTTGGTAAGGACAAGTTCATCTTCCAGTAACCGGGACCCTGTCTATGCGTTCTATCAAGGTTGACCACGCAGGTCACTAATTTGTGATCTGAATAGCCAACCATGATCAGTTCTGGACAACTAAATACGTCCCTATCCTTACTCCTAACCAAAAACCTATCTAGGTACGATCTAGATTGTCCACTGCGGTTTGCCCAGGTCCAGGTTGGCGCAGTTGGACAATCTAGTCGAAATCTATCGACCAGGTCGAATCGATCGAGTAACCCCTTGAGGCTGCTACACCCCCCTCTATCGGGACATGCCCCTGCATAGTCCCAACGCGCATCTAGGATTCCATTCCAGTCCCCCACTAAAAGCAGGGAACGCGACGTTCCTAGAAAAGTCTCCAGACGTTGGAAGAAGTCGGCTCTCTCCGCCCCGAAGGGAGCATAAAGACCGACCAGTCTGAAAGCCCCGCCTTCACCACCTCCGACGTCCAGCACCAGTAATCGACCCCCCGGGTCCGAGTGAACAATCTGTACGTCGAGAGTCAGACGTTTATCCAGCAGTACGGCAACTCCCCCCCCCGCCTCCGGGTTGACAGAGAGATGCGTGCATCTCAAAGTCATCGAAGGCGGGCGCCAGCTGTCTCACGCTGCTGATCCGACTCTCGCAAACAACCATCACATCTATACTTTGTGACCTGAGGTCACTTAGAAGCTTTGCTTGCTTCCAAGCTGAGCTCAGGCCACGCGCGTTCAAACAGCCAACTCTCAATTGATCTATTTTGGTGTTGAAAGTGAAGAAAGAAAAGCACTTACCTCTCCGGGTTGCGTAATTTCCATGGCATCAGGTGTGTTGGGTGGAGGGATGTTTTGTGGTGGTGTGGGGGTACACGTGTGTGGTGGGGTTGGGGTATTTGGAGTTGTGTCAGGGAGAGGGGCGGTTATGGGGAAATCTTTCAAGAGGACGCGATTCAACGGTTTTAAACAGGGGGGGCTCACGTCCCGTCTAAATTGTTCTTTTAAGGAACGATAAAGGTCCAGAGGGACCTTTATCATTTTTAAATGGGTGAAGTTCTCTGTTGAGATAAAGTTTGGCCCTTCGGTCTGCACCATAGGGTTATTGTTTATTAATTTAACCAGTTTTTTGTTTTCTTTATTTATATATGTGTATTGCAACGTCTTTTTTTGTGATGCTGTCAATGTTTCGGAGAGGGGAGGCGCAGATTTATTTTTGTTTGTTGAGGGTGGGGTGTTTTTGATTGGAGTTGGTGTTTGTGTGTGGGTTATTTGTGGTGTGCTGGGTGTGTGTTTTCTTTTTTTTCTTTTAACTTGTCTGAAGGCTTCTCCTCCTTCTTCTTCAGAAGTTGGGGGAAACTCTTCAGCGCTAGGTGGGAGGGACGTGTTGTGTGGTTGTTTTTTTTTTGCGGGAGGGGTAGATTTGTTACTGTTTTTTTTATTATTTGTTTGGAATGGGTTTTGTGGTGGTGGTGGTGGTAATGTTTGTGTCGTGCTTGTGGTTGGTAATGGTGGTGGTGATGTTTGTGTTGTGGTTGGTGGTGGTGATTTTTGTGTCGTGCTTGTGTTTGGTGCTGGTGGTGGTGATGTTTGTGTTGTGTTTGTGGTTGGTGGTGTCTGTATTTTGTTTGCTGTGTGTGGTATTAGTGTATTTTTGGAGGTGGGTGGTGCTGGTGTACTGTTTGTGGTGGGTGTGGGCAATAGTCCTTTTTGGGGGATACGTTTCGGGCAGTTAGCCTTAACGTGTCCCCTTTCCATGCATAAATAGCATGCTGGTCTTCTCCCCTCTACAATTATGTCTATTGGGGTAAGGTCATCCAGCCAGATGCGATCCGGGATTTGTGCTATTCTTTCGGGCCTCATTTGGACTAGTATGTCGAGGCCCATTCCCAGGAACGCATCTCCAGTTGCCTTCCCCATTGACAGCATAGTGTCTTCGCCCATATCAATGAAGCCAGCAATAGCCCACCAGAAGTCCATTGTGGGCAGCATTGTTTTTACTTTTACCCTCTGTGTTCTTCTACCCATGTAGGAGGGATAGAAGCTATATGTTGTCGACGAGAGTGGGCTTAGGGAAAGCTGAACCGCCGTTTCTTTGTCTCTTGTTAGGACCGAAATGCTGCCATAGAGTCGGTCCTTTCGTATGAAGAGAATATTCTTCATATAGTCTTTTAGGACTAACTCTATTTCCATTTGGCTGGGCTGTGCTGGCTTTCTTGACTGGTTTAGTATAGTTCTGTATATAACTGTGTTTTCTGCTCTGGCTTTCTTGAATTCTGGGGGGGAGTTAATGGAAAACATTCCGTTCTCCCCCAAAACAATATGTTTCTTTGCCTCGGCCAGTTTTTCTCTGGCGGCAGTTAGGTCAATTGGTGTGTATGTAATGGATTGCTTTGTTTTCTGGGCGAAAGTTGCCCTGTCGTTATTTGTATTATTTTCTGTTTGTTTGTTTTCTGTTTGCTCATTTTCCTTAACATTTGTTTTTTCATTTTGTTTGTTTGTTTCAATGTCTAATTTTGTTGTAATTATTTTTTGTTCTTCAGACTTGGGGGGCGTGGCAGAGCTAATGGCAGACATGTCTGCCATCTTTTCCGCCATGCTGCCAAGAAAGAAATTTTTCGGCAAAAATAGATATTTATTTTACCCCCTAAAAAGGGGGTAAATGCAAAAATGTTTCCCTAAATAACAGGGGTTAGTGTTCCAAATGTGTTGCACTAAAAAATTTATCCGGTACTTACAATAGTAAGGGTAAATCCCGATGGAATAGCGGAGCCGATGCGAAGCGTGTCTTACTCTATCAAGATAGATAGATAGATAGAGAGATACATAGATAAATTTCTATTTATTTGCCACGAGGGCACAAAAGAAGGGGACATTTACACAGTGGGGGAGTTTACATAAATCGAGTAAAGAAAAAAGGAATAACAATAATAATATAACAATAAAAAGTCCTCAAAAGGGAGGGGGCGTGTTGGGGATTGCACATACCCCCGAAAAGTGTGCAACTCTTTTCGCGGGGGAAGCCCAGAGAGGAGGCGCTCCCCCTTTCCTCTTCACTTCTTCACCTACAGAACAATGTAGAGAGAAGGCCCATTTACACGGGCCATTCTCGCTTCTTTCACCCACCTTTCATAAAACTGTCTGGGACCAAGCACTTCTCTCTCCATCCTGATTCTTCTTCCGAAGTGGTATCGGAAGAAGTAAACCAGGTGATGGCCGGAGAGAAAGTCACCCGACCTCAGACCTTTCAGGCGCGTCCACCACACAACCTCTTTCATCATGGCTATTACGCACAGAAAGACCGCCTCTGCTTCATTTCTGAAGGGAGGAGGCGGCTTGATGTTCACCACAGACTCGGCGGTTAATCGAATCGGCGCCACACGCGACAGCAGTCGTTCGACGTAGCCCCACAGATCGGCAACGCCCGGGCAGTGTACCAGTGCATGCGCAACGGTTTCCTCGTCGCGCACGCATCTGGGACAGATCTTTTTCGCGGGATCCCTGCCCGGGCGCCCGTGTCTGTAGAGCTTTTCTCGAACGGGCAGAGCCCCCCGGTAACACTGCCAGGCTAGGGACCTCTGGAAGTTGTCCATGGGTCCCGGGCCGAAAGTTCTACCGAACAGGCTGGCCAGTTCGTCCTCCTCCATGCCTAGCGACTCTCCAAGGGTGTCGTCGCCCCTGCTAGCCACCAACCCTCTATAGAATGTCGAGGTGGATTCTCCACTGACAGTCGGGTCCGCTTGCCAGATAGCCGTGAGCGCCTGGGCACACTCAGTGTGCCAGTTGCCCAGTTTTCTCGGTCTTTGCTTCACCCAGGATTGCAGTTCGGTGAGCGAGACGAGCTGTGGGAAGGCTCGCCTCACAAACGGGGCCCACACCGGCTGACCGTTGAGGAATACCTGTAGATGCCGTAGCCTCAATGCGTGCCTACGCATCAACAGCCACGGCATACCCAGCCCTCCTTTCGAAGGGTGCTGGCAGCAGATGGATCTCCTCACCATGGGAGGCCGCTTCTTCCAGAGGAACTGGAAGAGCATGCGCTCCATGATGGTGAGCTTTTCCTTGGGGCAAGGCACGACGGTCAGGCGGTAGTAGATGACGGACGCTATGTAAGCGTTCGTCACCTCCGCCCGACCTTTCAGTGATAGTTTGCACTTGGCCCACTTCTGGGTCAGCGCAAACACCCTGCTCGTCACCTCGCCCCAATTCTTCTCCACCTGGAGGTCCGGTCCGAACCAGACCCCGAGCAGCTTCACCGGGCCCTCCGTCCACCGCCCGACGACACCGTCTAACGGCATCGGTTTGCCCCTCCACGTTCCGAGTTGCAAACCGACTGACTTGTCCTGGTTCAGCTTAGCCCCCGTCAGCCTTTCGTATTCCTCCAGTAGGGTGGCGATCGCCCCGATTTCCGAGGCGTCCGCCACCATTACTGTTACGTCGTCGGCATAGGCCGAGACCGCTTTGTGCAATCCCGGTTCCAGGGGTATGCCCCGCAGCAACTCCAACTTCCGCAGCAGTGGCTCGAGAGTCAATACGTACAGAAGGGAGGAGAGGGGGCACCCCTGTCTGATGGATCGGGTGATTTGAAACGGCTCCGAGAGGTAGCCGTTTACTTTAATCCTAGAGTAGATGTTGCCACTGTGCATGGCAGAAATCCAGCCCCTGAAAACGGGTCCGAAGCCCGCCGCCGCTAGCACCGCATCCAGGTAACCATGGTCGACCCTATCGAACGCCTTAGATTGATCCAAGTTGATCAGGGCCCCACCAAAGCCGGGTTCGTAGCCAACCCTCTCTATGATGTATCGCATGAGGTGGAGGTTGTCGTGAATGGACCTGGACGGGATAGCGCATGTCTGCGCGTCTCCCACCAAACCACCCACCACAAGCGCCAACCTCTTCGCCAACACCTTGGCCAAAATCTGTAACTCTGCATTCAGCAGAGTTATGGGCCTAAAGTTACTTAAGTCGTCCCCCTTGCTCTCGTCCTTCCTCACTAGCGTGACCACGCCCTTGGTCACAGAACATGGAATTCTCCCGTTCTGTTGCCAGTTGCAATAGACAGCCTCGAGGAGTTCGGAGAACAAGACCGGCATAGCTAAATAAAGTTCGTATGGTAGACCATCGAGACCCGGGGATTTGCGTCTGCTGCATTGGCTGAGCGCTTCCCCGATTTCAGTGGCTGTGATTGGCCCTTCGCAGCACTCCGCTTCGCCGCTCGAAAGACGCGGTAGACCGTCGAGGTATGGACCGAAGTCCACATCCCCGTCCGGCCCCCCGCCACCTCCGAACAGTCGAGCAAAGTGCCTTTGAAAGGTCTCGCACATTCGCTCAGGTTCAAGGATCACCCGTCCATCCTGGTCTCGCAAAGACCGAATGGTGGATTTAATCCCACTCTTGGCTTCTGTCACGCGGGCCCAGCTAACAGCTTTGGTCCCCTCGTTTCCTAAAGCACGTATTTTACTTCGGACAACGCAGCCTTCGTGCTTCGCGTCAAAGAACTGGCTCAATGCCGTTCTCGTCGCTAACACTCTGGCTACGTCTCCGCTCCTAATCGCCTCTTCTAGTTTATCTGTTAACTCCCTTTCCCTCCTATTTCTATTCGCCGCTAGTTCCTTACTGTAACCTATCGAACTTACTCTAATCTCTCTCTTTAGAGATATCCACCACCTACTGTTGACGATCGCTCCCGTCAACCGCATCTTAACTAAGCTACTAATCCGGTTTCTGTAATCTTTCTTTGTCGGTAAGGACAAGTTCATCTTCCAGTAACCGGGACCCTGTCTATGCGTTCTATCAAGGTTGACCACGCAGGTCACTAATTTGTGATCTGAATAGCCAACCATGATCAGTTCTGGACAACTAAATACGTCCCTATCCTTACTCCTAACCAAAAACCTATCTAGGTACGATCTAGATTGTCCACTGCGGTTTGCCCAGGTCCAGGTTGGCGCAGTTGGACAATCTAGTCGAAATCTATCGACCAGGTCGAATCGATCGAGTAACCCCTTGAGGCTGCTACACCCCCCTCTATCGGGACATGCCCCTGCATAGTCCCAACGCGCATCTAGGATTCCATTCCAGTCCCCCACTAAAAGCAGGGAACGCGACGTTCCTAGAAAAGTCTCCAGACGTTGGAAGAAGTCGGCTCTCTCCGCCCCGAAGGGAGCATAAAGACCGACCAGTCTGAAAGCCCCGCCTTCACCACCTCCGACGTCCAGCACCAGTAATCGACCCCCCGGGTCCGAGTGAACAATCTGTACGTCGAGAGTCAGACGTTTATCCAGCAGTACGGCAACTCCCCCCCCGCCTCCGGGTTGACAGAGAGATGCGTGCATCTCAAAGTCATCGAAGGCGGGCGCCAGCTGTCTCACGCTGCTGATCCGACTCTCGCAAACAACCATCACATCTATACTTTGTGACCTGAGGTCACTTAGAAGCTTTGCTTGCTTCCAAGCTGAGCTCAGGCCACGCGCGTTCAAACAGCCAACTCTCAATTGATCTATTTTGGTGTTGAAAGTGAAGAAAGAAAAGCACTTACCTCTCCGGGTTGCGTAATTTCCATGGCATCAGGTGTGTTGGGTGGAGGGATGTTTTGTGGTGGTGTGGGGGTACACGTGTGTGGTGGGGTTGGGGTATTTGGAGTTGTGTCAGGGAGAGGGGCGGTTATGGGGAAATCTTTCAAGAGGACGCGATTCAACGGTTTTAAACAGGGGGGGCTCACGTCCCGTCTAAATTGTTCTTTTAAGGAACGATAAAGGTCCAGAGGGACCTTTATCATTTTTAAATGGGTGAAGTTCTCTGTTGAGATAAAGTTTGGCCCTTCGGTCTGCACCATAGGGTTATTGTTTATTAATTTAACCAGTTTTTTGTTTTCTTTATTTATATATGTGTATTGCAACGTCTTTTTTTGTGATGCTGTCAATGTTTCGGAGAGGGGAGGCGCAGATTTATTTTTGTTTGTTGAGGGTGGGGTGTTTTTGATTGGAGTTGGTGTTTGTGTGTGGGTTATTTGTGGTGTGCTGGGTGTGTGTTTTCTTTTTTTTCTTTTAACTTGTCTGAAGGCTTCTCCTCCTTCTTCTTCAGAAGTTGGGGGAAACTCTTCAGCGCTAGGTGGGAGGGACGTGTTGTGTGGTTGTTTTTTTTTTGCGGGAGGGGTAGATTTGTTACTGTTTTTTTTATTATTTGTTTGGAATGGGTTTTGTGGTGGTGGTGGTGGTAATGTTTGTGTCGTGCTTGTGGTTGGTAATGGTGGTGGTGATGTTTGTGTTGTGGTTGGTGGTGGTGATTTTTGTGTCGTGCTTGTGTTTGGTGCTGGTGGTGGTGATGTTTGTGTTGTGTTTGTGGTTGGTGGTGTCTGTATTTTGTTTGCTGTGTGTGGTATTAGTGTATTTTTGGAGGTGGGTGGTGCTGGTGTACTGTTTGTGGTGGGTGTGGGCAATAGTCCTTTTTGGGGGATACGTTTCGGGCAGTTAGCCTTAACGTGTCCCCTTTCCATGCATAAATAGCATGCTGGTCTTCTCCCCTCTACAATTATGTCTATTGGGGTAAGGTCATCCAGCCAGATGCGATCCGGGATTTGTGCTATTCTTTCGGGCCTCATTTGGACTAGTATGTCGAGGCCCATTCCCAGGAACGCATCTCCAGTTGCCTTCCCCATTGACAGCATAGTGTCTTCGCCCATATCAATGAAGCCAGCAATAGCCCACCAGAAGTCCATTGTGGGCAGCATTGTTTTTACTTTTACCCTCTGTGTTCTTCTACCCATGTAGGAGGGATAGAAGCTATATGTTGTCGACGAGAGTGGGCTTAGGGAAAGCTGAACCGCCGTTTCTTTGTCTCTTGTTAGGACCGAAATGCTGCCATAGAGTCGGTCCTTTCGTATGAAGAGAATATTCTTCATATAGTCTTTTAGGACTAACTCTATTTCCATTTGGCTGGGCTGTGCTGGCTTTCTTGACTGGTTTAGTATAGTTCTGTATATAACTGTGTTTTCTTCTCTGGCTTTCTTGAATTCTGGGGGGGAGTTAATGGAAAACATTCCGTTCTCCCCCAAAACAATATGTTTCTTTGCTTCGGCCAGTTTTTCTCTGGCGGCAGTTAGGTCAATTGGTGTGTATGTAATGGATTGCTTTGTTTTCTGGGCGAAAGTTGCCCTGTCGTTATTTGTATTATTTTCTGTTTGTTTGTTTTCTGTTTGCTCATTTTCCTTAACATTTGTTTTTTCATTTTGTTTGTTTGTTTCAATGTCTAATTTTGTTGTAATTATTTTTTGTTCTTCAGACTTGGGGGGCGTGGCAGAGCTAATGGCAGACATGTCTGCCATCTTTTCCGCCATGCTGCCAAGAAAGAAATTTTTCGGCAAAAATAGATATTTATTTTACCCCCTAAAAAGGGGGTAAATGCAAAAATGTTTCCCTAAATAACAGGGGTTAGTGTTCCAAATGTGTTGCACTAAAAAATTTATCCGGTACTTACAATAGTAAGGGTAAATCCCGATGGAATAGCGGAGCCGATGCGAAGCGTGTCTTACTCTATCAAGATAGATAGATAGATAGAGAGATACATAGATAGATATATAGATAGATACACAGACAGGCAGATGTATAGACAGATAGTTAGATATATAGATGGATAGATAGAGAGAGAGAGAGATAGATAGAGAGATAGAGAGATAGATAAATTTCTTTATTAGCCCCAAGGGCACAAAAGAAGGGGACAAATACAAATGGGGAGTTTACATACAGGCATATGAAAATAAAACTATTAACAAAATAACACATAACAATTGAAATCCCCAATAGGGGGAGGTGTTACACAGGGGTTGTACACACCCCGAAAAAATGTACAACCCTCATCTCCAGGAGCACCAAGAACGGGTACTCCCTTCCTCTCTTCCTCTTTTTCCTCAACCTACAGGCTTATATAGAGAGAAGGCCCAACCACTCGGGCCATCTTTGCCACATTCACCCACCTTTTATAAACTTTGCTGGGGTACAGCACCTCTCTCTCCATCCTGATTCTTCTTCCAAAATGATATTTGAAAAAACGAATCAGTTGCTCGCCGGAGAGAAAGGTGTCTGACCTCAGCCCTTTTAACCTCGTCCACCATATAACCTCTTTCATCATAGCCATAACACATAGGAAAACCGCCTCTCCCTCGTTTTTGAAGGATGGTGGCTGTTTGATCATGACAATGGACTCGGTGGTCAATTGGATTGGTCCCACCCGCGACAATAGTCGTTCTACATAGCCCCACAGGTCGGTAACGCCCGGGCAGTGTACAAATGC
>OZ024741.1:17327463-17372463 GCA_964016885.1 Eledone cirrhosa
TGTCTTGGTGTAATGTTAAAGAGTGCAGGGCCAATTGAGGTGAAATAATTGTGCCGTATTGTTATTATGAGATGCGAGTGAGATTTTTGTCGTGGGAGGATAGCACGGGGCCCAACCTTGGGTGTACATTAAAGGTGATGCCAACATCATTTGGGCAAAGCTGATGGAATATTTTCCATATCATGTAGATAATGTAGCGTTCACGGCGACGTTGGAGAGAATAAAGATTGAGCTTTTCTAATTGACTCCAATAGTCAAGGCCTGTCATGCCATCTATCTTTTTTAGTATGTACTTTGTGTATGAGTATATAGGTGTATATATATATATGCATACACAAATACACAGACACACACAGACACACACAGACACACACACACACACTCATATATATATGTATGTGTATATATGTATATATACATATATATACATAAATATATGTGTATGTATATACGCCTACATATTGTAGGTACATTATCTTATGCCTTTTTTATCTACAAATTATCTTTTCTAGGGTTTGTATTAACCGTTATTAAGCTGTTGGTAAACCGTTAGGTTGCTTAATTTTAAGAGTTTACCAACAGCTTAATAACGGTTAATACAAACCCTAGAAAAGATAATTTGTAGATAAAAATGCATAAGAAATTATACCTACAATAACAACATAGCCAGTAATTCGGTGGAATTTACATTTAACAAACAAACACCTATTGACTATAAACGACTCAAAATAATCCCGTGGTTAATAGCTGTGAGTTACAAACAACATATACACATACGTACGAACTACAACACAAAAACACTTGAATGAAAATCACATATCCAACTCTATCACGTGCTTTACATTACACCTTACATAACAAATACCTACATTATCACCACATGCCTCTCTAACAACTTGCACATTGTCTTAAACATTTCTAACAAATATAACATGCTTTAACACCCCCCACAAAATATGTTTATTTCAACTGTATTATAACTCTTTCCTCATACATGCCTTATTGACTGTATTGACTCCTGCATTGTACACCAATTGTCCTTGCTTATAACTTTTTTTCCCTGAATATTTTTTTTGCCTGTGCTTTTCACTTATACCTCTTACACTCTCAACCAGCGCTGCCTGTAATTGTGTTCTCTCAAGCAAAACATCTTTTTAACTCCTGACTCTCCACATGATGCATATGACACTATCAACAATTATGTACCCTAAATGTTCTGAATGACTAAGATTTTAGTCACACGTTTCAACATTCCCTATGCTCTGATGATTCCAGAATTCCCCCTGGAAGAAACAATTCTCAGCAAATAAATGTTCTAAACTAAAATTTGATCGTTATAACATTTTGTATATATATATATATATATATGTATATATATATATATATATATATATATATATATATATATATATATATATATACACACAAATATATACATGTATATACAACCCAGCCAGCTCCCCTCAACTAATAAAACTATATAACCCATCAATCTAAGCCCCGCCGATGCTGTCACCCATCCTAATCCTACTTACCTTCCATCTTCTACCTATATATTACGCCTTAAAGGCTGACAATAATCCCACACAGAGAGACGGAGAGATGGATATATATATATATATATATATGAAAAAGTATGGCCCCGACGGCAGAGCTCAAGCCGTTTCGACGGCTATTTCAGGACTCAAATAGCCGTCGAAACGGCTTGAGCTCTGCCGTCGGGGTCATACTTTTTCCCATTTCCCACTCTACTACCTTAAGTATTGAGTACTCTGGTGCGTTATGGTCCATCTGGTTCCTTACCACACTTCCTTTGTATATATATATATATATATATATATATATATATATATATATAGAGAGAGAGAGAGAGAGAGAGAGAGTGGGAGAGATAGAGAGAGTGTGTGAGAGGGAGAGAGAGAGAGAGGGGGCGAGAGAGAGAGAGAGATAGAGAGAGAGAGAGAAGCAGATCCCTGCAGTTCTAGACTACACCTGCCCCACTATAATTTACAGGTAGGTATCCATTACCTGAGGTTCCTACTCAACATCCACCGTATCATTGTCACCAGTGTGGGAGTCACCTAAACAGACAAGGCCACTCTATCTTCACCACTAAATTAACACACCTTCACACCTTCACACCTTCACACCTTCACACCTTCATATGCAATACTCACATATATGTGTCTATATGTGTATGTATTTATATATATCTATATCCACATATATATGTCTATATGTGTATGTATTTATATATATCTATATCCACATATATATGTCTATATGTGTATGTATTTATATATATATCTATATCCATATATATGTCTATATGTGTATGTATTTATATATATATCTATATCCACATATATGTCTATATGTGTATGTATTTATATATATATCTATATCCACATATATGTCTATATGTGTATTTATATATATATCTATATCCACATATATATGTCTATATGTGTATGTATTTATATATACATCTATATCCACATATATATGTCTATATGTGTATGTATTTATATATATATCTATATCCACACATATATGTCTATATGTGTATGTATTTATATATATATCTATATCCACATATATGTCTATATGTGTATTTATATATATCTATATCCACATATATGTCTATATCTGTATGTATTTATATATATATCTATATCCACATATGTGTCTATATCTGTATGTATTTATATATATATCTATATCCACATATATGTCTATATGTGTATTTATATATATATCTATATCCACATATGTGTCTATATGTGTATTTATATATATATCTATATCCACATATGTGTCTATATGTGTATGTATTTATATATATATCTATATCCACATATATGTCTATATGTGTATTTATATATATATCTATATCCACATATATGTCTATATGTGTATTTATATATACATCTATATCCACATATATATGTCTATATCTGTATGTATTTATATATATATATCTATATCCATATATATGTCTATATGTGTATATATTTATATATATATCTATATCCACATATGTGTCTATATGTGTATGTATTTATATATATATCTATATCCACATATATGTCTATATGTGTATGTATTTATATATATATCTATATCCACATATATGTCTATATGTGTATATATTTATATATATATCTATATCCACATATATGTCTATATGTGTATGTATTTATATATATATCTATATCCACATATATGTCTATATGTGTATATATTTATATATATATCTATATCCATATATATGTCTATATGTGTATGTATTTATATATATATCTATATCCACATATGTGTCTATATGTGTATTTATATATATATCTATATCCACACATGTGTCTATATGTGTATGTATTTATATATATATCTATATCCATATATATGTCTATATCTGTATGTATTTATATATATATCTATATCCATATATATGTCTATATGTGTATGTATTTATATATATATCTATATCCATATATATGTCTATATCTGTATGTATTTATATATATCTATATCCACATATATGTCTATATCTGTATGTATTTATATATATCTATATACACATATATGTCTATATGTGTATGTATATATATATCTATATCCACATATGTGTCTATATGTGTATGTATTTATATATCTATCTATATCCACATATGTGTCTATATCTGTATGTATTTATATATATATATATCTATATCCACATATATGTCTATATGTGTATGTATTTATATATATCTATATCCACATATATGTCTATATCTGTATGTATTTGTATATATATATCTATATCCATAACTATTTATCTATATTTTAATATATATTTGTGAACATGTGTGTATATACACACGTTTGTTTTGTTATTTCTGTTTGCCATTTACACGCACACACGTAATTCGCATGGCCAGCCTGGTCATATTCTGTGTCACGCTGGATCTCCCTGAGAACTACGTTAAGAATAAGCGTTTTTCTGGAATGCTCAGCCACTTGCACGTGAATTCCGAGAGAACTGTGTTCAGTTGATCGTATATATATATATATATAGATTATATCACACCTAAATAGTGAGTCTTGTTACTCTGGAGTTTCGCCTATTTATCACAGGGTCATCTGACAAGAATATTCAAACTCTACTTCGGTTTTGAGTATTCTTTTCTCGTCGTCAACCACATACGGATATATATATATATATATATTAAAAAATAGAGGTGTGACACACGAGTTGTGATATATTAGTAAAAAGGAAAAGAAAATGCTGACAAATTTTTCCCAGTGAAAAATAGTTTAATTAGGAATAAGTATAAATTAGTAATAAGTATTGGTTAGTATTCAGTTTTGGTTTTAAGTTTTTATCGGTTGCGCGTTTCTAATGCTTTTCAAAAATAATTTTGAGATAGAGCGCTCGTGATGTTTGCCTTTTTACTAATATATATATATATGTAGACATTCTATTTAAATTGTTGGGATACAACAAGCAAATATTTTATCTGATGAAAGCACACCATAATTTAACTTGGTGTATAATGAAATAAATATGGTTTTATAAATATAGATTCCATTTGTTAATATTGTATTATATATATATATATATATATATATATATATATATATATATATATATATATATTAGAAAGGAAAACAACTTTGTTCTGTAATGAAACACAACCACCAACACAGCTGCTACTATCTTCACTACCACCTCTCTCTATTAACAAGAACTCACTCTCCAACCCACTTTTGAGCAAGAAAGATGGAAGAAAACTCACTCCAACACTTGATTTTAATTTTACATCTTTAACTTTTAGTTTTTAACTCCTATTAATTCTTTTTAATTTTTTATTTCAATACTCAACATTTGATAAGATGAATTTTAGTAATACATCGAAACCGGTAATACTTTATATACTTTATACAACTTTTTTTAAAAGAATTGTCCCTCTCATTTTTTCAATAATGTCATCTTTTCAATAATGTCACTTTGACGAATCAAAGAAAGGATAAAAAAAGAAAAACAGACCCTTAAATATATTTTCCGTGCTATTTCCAGCTTCACTCTCTCTCTCTCTCTCTCTCTCTCTCTCTCTCTTTTATATATTTATATATATATATATATATATATATATATATGCAAATGTTCTAATTAAATTGTTGGGATACAACAAGCAAATATTTTTATAACTGTTATAAAGCACTCAACAAGTATTTGGAGTAAACATACGATATTAACAAATGGAAACTATATTTATAAAACCATATCTATTCTATTATACATATTTCAAGGACACCATGTTAAATTATGGTATGCTTTCATCAGATAAAATATAATATATATCGGTTTTATAAATAAATATTGACATACCCCCCTTACAAAATGCAACCATTACTGTTGGAAGACTCCGGGAGTCTTCCAACAGTAATGGTTGCATTCTTTTATCTGATGAAAGCATACCATAATTTAACATGGTGTCCTTGAAATATGTATAGTAGAATAGATATGGTTTTATAAATATAGTTTCCATTTGTTAATATCGTATATATATATATATATATATATATATATATATATACACACACACACACACACACACACACATACACACACACACACACATATATATATGAATAAACTTAGTCCTTCATCAGTGATCTTCCAGCCTTCATTGGTATTTCATCGCTTTAAAGACCATATACCTCTGGTTGGTGCGAGCAACGGCTAAAGAAAGTCGTTGGGACACGTAAATAGGGGGAACGAGCGAGACAGTAAACAAACAAAGATGGTAATGCAACGAAAAGTGAGGAAAAAGGAGTCAAGTCCCTGAAATCGATGAACATAAGTTCTGTGAAATCGTGGACGAGAGAGAATAAAGATCATCAAACCTGGTCGAAATGTGAGTAAGGAAAGAATTTCGCACAGGTCAAACGGGAGGAAGTAGGAGAGGGAGTAGCAGAGAGTGAGTGAGTAAAAGTGTGAGGAAGAGGCTAACAGAGAGAGTGACTGGTAGAGGGGGTAAAAGGAAGTGAGAGATACAGAGAAAAGGTGAAGCAGTAAGAAAGAAACAGACGCGTCACATATATATATATATTATTAAATCCCCCCGAGGTTGATTTTGCCTTTCATCCTTACGGGGTCGATAAAATAAAGTACCAGTAATGCACTGGTTAATTGCTGGCCTTGTGCCAAAAGTAGAAACAATTATTATACATATACTTATATATATTCATATATAAACTGTAAATAAATATATCGTAATTTTATATATATATATATATATATATATATGAAAAACAAGGGGAGAAGAATACTGCATGGTTGCACATGGATTACATATTATACAATTAGTCCCTCGTCAGTGATTTTGCCAACCATCATTGGTATTTCATCGCATTAAAAATCAGATACCTCAGGTTGGTGCGAGCAATAACTAAAATAAGCTATTGGGACAAGTGAAACGCGTAAAGCGAGTGAGATAAGTAAACAACAGAAGGAAAAGCAAACCGAAATATATATATATATATATAAATATATATATATATATATATATATATATATATATATATAAACACAGACATACATATAAAATATATAATGATACGATATATTTATTTACAGTTTGTAAAGTTTTCTAAATGTTCAAATAAATATAAAACAAAGCTAGGTTTCTATAGCATTAATATCACCCTCAGCCATCCATCTGTGAAACGGCCGTAAATATGTATAATCAATAAAGACCTTAATGTGAAACCTCCCCTTGTGTTCGATATATTTACTCTGCCCTAGCATAGAGTGCTGACTTTGGTACCCGTCTCAGTAAATCACGAATTTACTTAACCACTTAATATTACATACATACGCACACACACAGGCACACACACACAGACACACGCAGAGACACAGACACACACACAGACACACACACAGAGACAGACACACACACAGACACACAGACATACACACACAGACACACACAGACACATAGACACACATAGACACACACACACACACACACACACACACACACACACACACACACACACACACACACACACACACACACACAGAGAGACACACACACACACAAGCACGCACACAGACACACCCAGATACTTACACACATATATATAGCGAGAGATGTAAAATCCCCTTATTTTTAGACCGCGGTGCCAAGCGGTTTCGGTTTGTTCAGTAAGTAGGAGGCTGCCGTGATATTTGCAGAGTATAAAATATAGGTCACTAGTCGAGGAGTGTATGTGTAAATATCTATACATAAATATAAATATTTGAACACACAATACAAATGAATATTTCTATCTGATATATAAACCAGATAAATGACATGAATTGAAGATATTTCTGATATATCATATATCTCCTGTCTACTGTGGCTTCCATATTGGTCATTGTAACATATAGACATACATAGACATACATAGACATATATAGACATACATAGACATATATAGACATATATAGACATATATAGACATACATAGACATATATAGACATATATAGACATACATAGACATACATAGACATACATAGACATACATAGACATATATAGACATACACAGACATACATAGACATACATAGACATACATCGACATATATAGACATATATAGACATATATAGTCATAGATAGACATACATAGACATATATAGACATATATAGACATACATAGACATATATAGACATACATAGACATACATAGACATACATAGACATATATAGACATACACAGACATATATAGACGCATATAGAAATACATAGACATACATAGACATATATAGACATATATAGACATATATAGACATACATAGACATATATAGACATACATAGACATACATAGACATATATAGACATACATAGACATACATAGACATACATAGACATACATAGAAATACAGAGACATATATAGATAGACATAAACATATAAAGACATACATAGACATATATAGACATACATAGATATACATAGACATATATAGACATACATAGACATACATAGACATACATAGACATACATAGACATATATAGATAGACATAAACATATAAAGACATACATAGACATATATAGACATACATAGACATATATAGACATACATAGACATACATAGACATACATAGACATACATAGACATACATAGACATACATAGACAAACATAGACATACATAGACATACATAGACATACATAGATATATATAGACATACATAGACATATAAAGACATACATAGACATATATAGATAGACATAAACATATAAAGACAGACATAGACATATATAGACATACATAGACATACAAAGACATACATAAACATACATAGACATACATAGACATATATAGACATACATAGACATACATAGACATATATAGACATACATATACATATAAAGACATATATAGACATATATAGACATGCATAGACATACATAGACATATATAGACATACATAGACGTACATAGACATATATAGACATACATAGATATATATAAACATATATAGATATACATAGACATACATAGACATACATAGACATATATAGACATATATAGATATATATAGACATATATAGACATATATAGACATACATAGACATATATAGACATATATAGACATACATAGATATACATAGACATATATAGACATATATAGACATACATAGACATACATAGACATACATAGATAGACATATATAGACATATATAGACATATATAGACATACATAGACATACATAGACATACATAGACATATATAGACATACATAGACATACATAGACATATATAGACATACATAGACATACATAGACATACATAGACATACATAGACATACATACACATATATAGACATACATAGACATATATAGACATACATAGACATACATAGACATACATAGACATACATAGACATACATAGATATATATAGACATTTATAGACATACATAGACATACATAGACATACATAGACATACATAGACATACATAGACATATATAAACATACATAGACATATATAGACATACATAGACATACATAGATATATATAGACATATATAGACATATATAGACATACATAGACATAGATAGACATATATAGACATATATAGATATATATAGACATACATAGACATACATAGACATACATAGACATACATAGACATATATAGACATATATAGACATATATAGATATACATAGACATATATAGACATATATAGACATATATAGACATATATAAACATACATAGACATACATATATAGATATACATAGACATATATAGACATACATCGACATACATAGACATACATAGACATACATAGACATATATAGACATATATAGACATACATAGACATATACATAGACATACATAGAAATATATAGACATACATAGACATGAATAGACATACATAGACATACATAGACATACATAGACATATATAGACATACATAGACATATATAGACATATATAGACATACATAGACATATATAGACATATATAGACATACATAGACATACATAGACATACATAGACATACATAGACATACATAGACATACATATACATATGTAGACATACATAGACATATATAAACATATATAGACATACATAGACATATATAGACATACATAGACATATATAGACTTACATAGACATACATAGACATACATAGACATATATAGACATACATAGACATATATAGATATACATAGACATATATAGACATATATAGACATATATAGACATATATAGACATACATAGACATACATAGACATACATAGACATATATAGACATATATAGACATATATAGACATACATAGACATATATAGACATACATAGACATACATAGACATACATAGACATATATAGACATATATAGATATACATAGACATATATAGACATATATAGACATATATAGACATATATAGACATACATAGACATACATAGACATACATAGACATACAAAAACATAGATAGACACAAATAGACATATATAGAATTATATAGACATACATAGACATATATAGACATACATAGACATACATAGACATATATAGACATATATAGATATATATAGACATACATAGACATACATAGACATACATAGACATACATAGACATATATAGACATATATAGACATACATAGACATATATAAACATATATAGACATATATAGATATATATAGACATACATAGACATACATAGACATACATAGACATACATAGACATATATAGACATATATAGACATATATAGACATACATAGACATATATAGACATACATAGACATACATAGACATACATAGACATACATAGACATACATAGACACATATAGACATACATAGACATATATAGACATATAGAGACATATATAGACATACATAGACATATATAGACATATATAGACATATATAGATATATATAGACATACATAGACATATATAGACATACATAGACATATATAGACATATATAGACATACATAGACATATATAGACATATATAGACATACATAGACATACATAGACATATATAGACATATATAGATATATATAGACATACATAGAAATACATAGACATACATAGACATACATAGACACACATAGACATACATAGACATACATAGACATACATAGACATACATAGACATATATAGACATACATAGACATACATAGACATACATAGACATACATAGACATACATAGACACAAATGGACATACATAGACATATATAGACATACATAGACATATATAGACATACATAGACATACATAGACATATATAGACATATATAGACATATATAGATATACATAGACATATATAGACATATATAGACATATATAGACATACATAGACACACATAGACATACATAGACATACAAAAACATACATAGACACATATAGACATATATAGAATTATATAGACATACATAGACATATATAGACATACATAGACATGCATAGACATATATAGACATATATAGATATATATAGACATACATAGACATACATAGACATACATAGACATACATAGACATACATAGACATATATAGACATATATAGACATACATAGACATATATAAACATATATAGACATATATAGATATATATAGACATACATAGACATACATAGACATACATAAACATACATAGACATATATAGACATATATAGACATATATAGACATACATAGACATATATAGACATACATAGACATACATAGACATACATAGACATACATAGACATACATAGACACATATAGACATACATAGACATATATAGACATATATAGACATATATAGACATACATAGACATATATAGACATATATAGACATATATAGATATATATAGACATACATAGACATACATAGACATACATAGACATACATAGACATATATAGACATATATAGACATATATAGACATATATAGACATATATAGACATACATAGACATACATAGACATATATAGACATATATAGACATACATAGACATACATAGACATACATAGACATACATAGACACACATAGACACACATAGACATACATAGACATACATAGACATACATAGACATACATAGACATATATAGACATACATAGACATACATAGACATACATAGACACAAACGGACATACATAGACATATATAGACATACATAGACATATATAGTCATATATAGACATACATAGACATATATAGACATACATAGACATACATAGACATACATAGACATACATAGACATACATAGACATATATAGACATACATAGACATACATAGACATACATAGACATATATAGATTGACATATATACATAGACATACATAGACATACATAGACATATATAGACATATATAGATATACATAGACATACATAGACATACATAGACATATATAGACATACATAGATATATTTTGACATACATAGACATATATAGACATACATAGACATACATAGACATATATAGACATATATAGACATATATAGACATACATTGACATACATAGACATACATAGACATACATAGACATACATAGACATACATAGACATACATAGACATACATAAACATACATAGACATACATAGACATACATAGACATATATAGACATACATAGACATATATAGACATATATAGACATACATAGACATACATAGACATACATAGACATACATAGACATATACATAGACATACATAGACATACATAGACATATATAGACATACATAGACATACATAGACATACATAGACATACATACACATACATAGACATACATAGACATATACATAGACATACATAGACATCTATAGACATATATAGACATACATAGACATACATAGACATATATAGACAAACATAGACATATATAGACATATACAGACATACATAGATATACATAGACATACATAGACATATATAGATATACATAGACATACATAGACATACATAGACATACATAGACATACATAGACATACATAGACATACATAGACATATATAGACTTACATAGACATACATAGACATATATAGACATATATAGACATATATAGATATATATAGACATACATAGACATACATAGACATACATAGACATATATAGACATATATAGACATATATAGACATACATAGACATATATAGACATACATAGACATACATAGACATACATAGACATACATAGACATACATAGACACATATAGACATACATAGACATATATAGACATATAGAGACATATATAGACATACATAGACATATATAGACATATATAGACATATATAGATATATATAGACATACATAGACATATATAGACATACATAGACATATATAGACATATATAGACATACATAGACATATATAGACATATATAGACATACATAGACATACATAGACATATATAGACATATATAGATATATATAGACATACATAGAAATACATAGACATACATAGACATACATAGACACACATAGACATACATAGACATACATAGACATACATAGACATACATAGACATATATAGACATACATAGACATACATAGACATACATAGACATACATAGACATACATAGACACAAATGGACATACATAGACATATATAGACATACATAGACATATATAGACATACATAGACATACATAGACATATATAGACATATATAGACATATATAGATATACATAGACATATATAGACATATATAGACATATATAGACATACATAGACACACATAGACATACATAGACATACAAAAACATACATAGACACATATAGACATATATAGAATTATATAGACATACATAGACATATATAGACATACATAGACATGCATAGACATATATAGACATATATAGATATATATAGACATACATAGACATACATAGACATACATAGACATACATAGACATACATAGACATATATAGACATATATAGACATACATAGACATATATAAACATATATAGACATATATAGATATATATAGACATACATAGACATACATAGACATACATAAACATACATAGACATATATAGACATATATAGACATATATAGACATACATAGACATATATAGACATACATAGACATACATAGACATACATAGACATACATAGACATACATAGACACATATAGACATACATAGACATATATAGACATATATAGACATATATAGACATACATAGACATATATAGACATATATAGACATACATAGACATACATAGACATACATAGACATACATAGACATATATAGACATATATAGACATACATAGACATATATAAACATATATAGACATATATAGATATACATAGACATACATAGACATACATAGACATACATAGACATATATAGACATATATAGACATACATAGACATATATAAACATATATAGACATATATAGATATATATAGACATACATAGACATACATAGACATACATAAACATACATAGACATATATAGACATATATAGACATATATAGACATACATAGATATATATAGACATACATAGACATACATAGACATACATAGACATACATAGACATATATAGACATATATAGACATATATAGACATATATAGACATATATAGACATACATAGACATACATAGACATATATAGACATATATAGACATACATAGACATACATAGACATACATAGACACACATAGACACACATAGACACACATAGACATACATAGACATACATAGACATACATAGACATACATAGACATATATAGACATACATAGACATACATAGACATACATAGACACAAACGGGCATACATAGACATATATAGACATACATAGACATATATAGTCATATATAGACATACATAGACATATATAGACATACATAGACATACATAGACATACATAGACATACATAGACATACATAGACATATATAGACATACATAGACATACATAGACATACATAGACATATATAGATTGACATATATACATAGACATACATAGACATACATAGACATATATAGACATATATAGATATACATAGACATACATAGACATACATAGACATATATAGACATACATAGATATATTTTGACATACATAGACATATATAGACATACATAGACATACATAGACATATATAGACATATATAGACATATATAGACATACATTGACATACATAGACATACATAGACATACATAGACATACATAGACATACATAGACATACATAGACATACATAAACATACATAGACATACATAGACATACATAGACATATATAGACATACATAGACATATATAGACATATATAGACATACATAGACATACATAGACATACATAGACATACATAGACATATACATAGACATACATAGACATACATAGACATATATAGACATACATAGACATACATAGACATACATAGACATACATACACATACATAGACATACATAGACATATACATAGACATACATAGACATCTATAGACATATATAGACATACATAGACATACATAGACATATATAGACAAACATAGACATATATAGACATATACAGACATACATAGATATACATAGACATACATAGACATATATAGATATACATAGACATACATAGACATACATAGACATACATAGACATACATAGACATACATAGACATACATAGACATATATAGACTTACATAGACATACATAGACATATATAGACATATATAGACTTACATAGACATACATAGACATATATAGACATACATACACATACATATACATACATAGACATATATAGACATATATAGACATATATAGACATACATAGACATACATAGACATATATAGACATAGATAGACATACATAGACATATATAGACATACATAGACGTACATATACATATATAGACATACATATACATACATAGACATACATAGACATACATAGACATATATAGACATATAATAACATATATAGACATACATAGATATATATAGATATATATAGACATATATAGACATATATAGACATATATAGATATACATAGACATATATAGACATACATAGACATATATAGACATACATAGACATACAGAGACATACATAGACTTACATAGACATATATAGACATATATAGACATACATAGACATATATAGACATACATAGACATACATATATAGATATACATAGACATATATAGACATACATCGCCATACATAGACATACATAGACATACATAGACATACATAGACATATATAGACATACATAGACATATACATAGACATACATAGACATATATAGACATACATAGACATGAATAGACATACATAGACATACATAGACATACATAGACATATATAGACATACATAGACATATATAGACATATATAGACATACATAGACATATATAGACATATATAGACATACATAGACATACATAGACATACATAGACATACATAGACATATATAGAAATATATAGACATACATAGACATACATAGACATACATAGACATACATAGACATATATAGACATATATAGACATACATAGACATACATAGACATACATAGACATACATAGACATACATAGACATACATAGACATATATAGACATATATAGACATATATAGACATACATAGACATACATAGACATACATAGACATACATAGACATACATAGACATACAGAGACATATATAGACATATATAGATATACATAGATGTATATAGACATATATAGACAAACATAGACATACATAGACATACATAGACATACATAGATATATATAAACATACATAGACATACATAGAGATATATAAACATACATAGACATACATAGACATACATAGGCATACATAGACATATATAGACATACATAGACATACATAGACATGCATAGACATATATAGACATACATAGATATATATAGATATACATAGACATACATAGACATATATAGACATATATAGACATACATAGACATACATAGACATACATAGACATACATAGACATACATAGACATATATAGATAGACATATATACATATATAGACATACATAGACATACATAGACATACATAGACATACATAGACGTACATAGACATACATAGACATACATAGACATATATAGACATACATAGACAAACATAGACATACATAGACATACATCAACATACATAGACATACATAGACATACAGAGACATATATAGACATATATAGACATATATAGACATACATAGACATATATAGACATACATAGACATATATAGACATACATAGACATATATAGACATATATAGACATACATAGACATACATTGACATATATAGACATACATAGACATACATAGACATATATAGACATATATAGACATATATAGACATACATAGACATACATAGGCATACATTGACATACATAGACATGCATAGATATACATAGACATACATAGACATACATAGACATACATAGACATATATAGACATACATAGACATACATAGACATACATAGACATACATAGACATACATAGACATACATAGACATACATAGACATATATAGACATACATAGACATATATAGACATATATAGACATACATAGACATACATAGACATATATAGACATATATAGACATACATAGACATATATAGACATACATCGACATACATAGACATATATAGACATAAATAGATATATATAGACATACATAGACATACATAGACATACATAGACATATATAGACATACATAGACATATATAGACATATATAGACATACATAGACATACATGGACATACATAGACATATATAGACATATATTGACATATATAGACATACATAGACATACATAGACATATATATAGACATACATAGACATATATAGACATATATAGACATACATAGACATACATAGACATACATAGACATACATAGACATACATAGACATATATAGACATATATAGACATATATAGACATACATAGACATACATAGATATATATAGACATACATAGACATACATAGACATACATAGACATACATAGACATATATAGACATACATAAATATATATAGACATACATAGACATACATAGACATACATAGACATACATAGTCACACATAGACACACATAGACATACATAGACATACATAGACGTACATAGACATATATAGATATATACAGACATATATAGACATACATAGACATATATAGACATACATAGACATACATAGACATATATAGACATTTATAGACATATATAGACATACATAGACATATATAGACATACATATACATACATATATCGATATACATAGACATATATAGACATACATCGACATACATAGACATACATAGATAGACATAGACATATATAGACATATATAGACATACATCGACATACATAGACATACATAGACATACATAGACATATATAGATATATATAGACATACATAGACATACATAGACATGAATAGTCATACATAGACATACATAGACATACATAGACATACATAGACATACATAGACATATATAGACATACATAGACATACATAGACATATATAGATATACATATATAGATATACATAGATATACATAGACATATATAGACATATATAGACATATATAGACATACATCGACATACATAGACATACGTAGACATATATAGACATATATAGACACATATAGACATACATCGACATACATAGACATACATAGACATACATAGACATATATAGACATATATAGACATATATAGATATACATAGACATATATAGACATATATAGACATATATAGACATATATAGACATATATAGACATACATAGACATATATAGACATACATAGACATATATAGATATACATAGACATACATAGACATACATAGACATACATAGACATACATAGACATACATAGACATATATAGATAGACATATATACATATATAGACATACATAGACATATATAGACATATATAGACATACATAGACATACATAGACATACATAGACATACATGGACATACACAGACATATATAGATAGACATATATACATATATAGACATACATAGACATACATAGACATATATAGACATACATAGACATATATAGACATACATAGACATATATAGACATACATAGACATACATAGACATACATAGACATACATATACATATATAGACATACATAGACATATATAGACATACATAGACATACATAGACATACATAGACATACATAGACATATATAGACATACATAGACATATATAGACATACATAGACATATATAGACATACATAGACATATATAGACATACATAGACATACATAGACATATATAGACATACATAGATATACATAGACATACATAGACATATATAGACATACATAGACATATAAAGACATACATAGACATACATAGACATACATAGACATGTATAGACATATATAGACATATATAGACATACATAGACATACATAGACATACATAGACATATATAGACATACATAGACATATATAGACATACATAGACATACATCGACATACATAGACATATATAGACATACATAGACATGTATAGACATATATAGACATACATAGACATATGTAGACCTATATAGACATATATAGACATATATAGACATACATAGACATATATAGACATATATAGACATACATAGACATACATAGACATACATAGACAAACATAGACATACATCGACATACATAGACATACATAGACATACATAGACATATATAGATATATATAGACATATATAGACATACATAGACATACATAGACATATATAGACATACATAGACATATATAGAGATACATAGACATACATAGACATACATAGACATACATAGACATACATAGACATATATAGATATATATAGACATATATAGACATACATAGACATACATAGACATACATAGACATACATAGACATATATAGACATATATAGACATACATAGACATACATAGACATACATAGACATACATAGACATACATAGACATACATAGACATATATAGACATATATAGATATACATAGACATATATAGACATATATAGACATATATAGACATATATAGACATACATAGACATACATAAACATATATAGACATACATAGACATACATAGACATATATAGACATATATAGACATATATAGACATACATAGACATACATAGACATACATAGACATACATAGACATACATAGACATACATAGACATACAGAGACATATATAGACATATATAGATATACATAGACATATATAGAC
The DNA here is from genome assembly GCA_964016885.1 of Eledone cirrhosa. Taxonomy (NCBI): domain Eukaryota; kingdom Metazoa; phylum Mollusca; class Cephalopoda; order Octopoda; family Eledonidae; genus Eledone; species Eledone cirrhosa. The sequence goes on from OZ024741.1 coordinate 17,347,268, forward strand.
ATATATAGACATATATAGACATACATAGACATACATAGACATACATAGATATATATAAACATACATAGACATACATAGAGATATATAGACATACATAGACATACATAGACATACATAGGCATACATAGACATATATAGACATACATAGACATACATAGACATACATAGACATATATAGATATACATAGACATACATAGACATATATAGACATATATAGACATATATAGACATACATAGACATACATAGATATATATAGACATACATAGACATACATAGACATACATAGACATATATAGACATACATAAATATATATAGACATACATAGACATACATAGACATACATAGACATACATAGTCACACATAGACACACATAGACATACATAGACATACATAGACATACATAGACATATATAGATATATATAGATATATATAGACATACATAGACATATATAGACATACATAGACGTACATAGACATATGTAGATATATATAGACATATATAGACATACATAGACATATATAGACATACATAGACATACATAGACATATATAGCCATTTATAGACATATATAGACATACATAGACATATATAGACATACATAGACATACATATATAGATATACATAGACATATATAGACATACATCGACATACATAGACATACATAGATAGACATAGACATATATAGACATATATAGACATACATAGACATACATAGATATACATAGACATACATAGACATACATAGACATATATAGATATATATAGACATACATCGACATACATAGACATACATAGACAAATATAGATAGACATATATACATATATAGATATACATAGACATACATAGACATACATAGACATACATAGACGTACATAGACATACATAGACATACATAGACATATATAGACATACATAGACATACATAGACATACATAGACATACATCAACATACATAGACATACATAGACATACATAGACATATATAGACATACATAGACATATATAGACATACAGAGACATATATAGACATATATAGACATATATAGACATACATAGACATATATAGACATACATAGACATATATAGACATACATATACATATATAGACATATATAGACATACATAGACATACATAGACATATATAGACATACATAGACATACATAGACATACATAGACATATATAGACATATATAGACATACATAGACATACATAGACATACATTGACATACATAGACATGCATAGATATACATAGACATACATAGATATACATAGACATACATAGACATATATAGACATACATAGACATACATAGACATACATAGACATACATAGACATACATAGACATACATAGACATACATAGACATACATAGACATATATAGACATACATAGACATATATAGACATATATAGACATACATAGACATACATAGACATATATAGACATATATAGACATACATAGACATATATAGACATACATAGTCATACATAGACATATATAGACATAAATAGATATATATAGACATACATAGACATACATAGACATACATAGACATATATAGACATACATAGACATATATAGACATATATAGACATACATAGACATACATGGACATACATAGACATATATAGACATATATAGACATACATAGACATACATAGACATACATAGACATACATAGACATACATAGACATACATAGACATATATAGACATATATAGACATAAATAGATATATATAGACATACATAGACATACATAGACATACATAGACATATATAGATATATATAGACATATATAGACATATATAGACATATATAGACATACATAGACATACATAGACATACATAGATATATATAAACATACATAGACATACATAGAGATATATAGACATACATAGACATACATAGACATACATAGGCATACATAGACATATATAGACATACATAGACATACATAGACATACATAGACATATATAGACATACATAGACATACATAGACATATATAGACATATATAGACATATATAGACATACATAGACATACATAGATATATATAGACATACATAGACATACATAGACATATATAGACATACATAAATATATATAGACATACATAGACATACATAGACATACATAGACATACATAGTCACACATAAACACACATAGACATACATAGACATACATAGACATACATAGACATATATAGATATATATAGACATATATAGACATACATAGACATATATAGACATACATAGACGTACATAGACATATGTAGATATATATAGACATATATAGACATACATAGACATATATAGACATACATAGACATACATAGACATATATAGCCATTTATAGACATATATAGACATACATAGACATATATAGACATACATAGACATACATATATAGTCACACATAGACACACATAGACATACATAGACATACATAGACATACATAGATAGACATAGACATATATAGACATATATAGACATACATAGACATACATAGATATACATAGACATACATAGACATACATAGACATATATAGATATATATAGACATACATCGACATACATAGACATACATAGACAAATATAGATAGACATATATACATATATAGATATACATAGACATACATAGACATACATAGACATACATAGACGTACATAGACATACATAGACATACATAGACATATATAGACATACATAGACATACATAGACATACATAGACATACATCAACATACATAGACATACATAGACATACATAGACATATATAGACATACATAGACATATATAGACATACAGAGACATATATAGACATATATAGACATATATAGACATACATAGACATATATAGACATACATAGACATATATAGACATACATATACATATATAGACATATATAGACATACATAGACATACATAGACATATATAGACATACATAGACATACATAGACATACATAGACATATATAGACATATATAGACATACATAGACATACATAGACATACATTGACATACATAGACATGCATAGATATACATAGACATACATAGATATACATAGACATACATAGACATATATAGACATACATAGACATACATAGACATACATAGACATACATAGACATACATAGACATACATAGACATACATAGACATATATAGACATACATAGACATATATAGACATATATAGACATACATAGACATACATAGACATATATAGACATATATAGACATACATAGACATATATAGACATACATAGTCATACATAGACATATATAGACATAAATAGATATATATAGACATACATAGACATACATAGACATACATAGACATATATAGACATACATAGACATATATAGACATATATAGACATACATAGACATACATGGACATACATAGACATATATAGACATATATAGACATACATAGACATACATAGACATACATAGACATACATAGACATACATAGACATACATAGACATATATAGACATATATAGACATATATAGACATACATTGACATACATAGATATATATAGACATACATAGACATACATAGACATACATAGACATACATAGACATATATAGACATACATAAATATATATAGACATACATAGACATACATAGACATACATAGACATACATAGTCACACATAGACACACATAGACATACATAGACATACATAGACATACATAGACATATATAGATATATATAGACATATATAGACATACATAGACACATATAGACATACATAGACGTACATAGACATATATAGATATATATAGACATATATAGACATACATAGACATATATAGACATACATAGACATACATAGACATATATAGCCATTTATAGACATATATAGACATACATAGACATATATAGACATACATAGACATACATATATAGATATACATAGACATATATAGACATACATCGACATACATAGACATACATAGATAGACATAGACATATATAAACATATATAGACATACATAGACATACATAGATATACATAGACATACATAGATATACATAGACATATATAGATATATATAGACATACATCGACATACATAGACATACATAGACATACATAGACATATATAGATATATATAGACATACATAGACATACATAGACATGAATAGTCATACATAGACATACATAGACATACATAGACATACATAGACATACATAGACATATATAGACATACATAGACATACATAGACATATATAGATATACATATATAGATATACATAAATATACATAGACATATATAGACATATATAGACATATATAGACATACATCGACATACATAGACATACATAGACATATATAGACATATATAGACACATATAGACATACATCGACATACATAGACATACATAGACATACATAGACATATATAGACATATATAGACATATATAGATATACATAGACATATATAGACATATATAGACATATATAGACATATATAGACATACATAGACATACATAGACATACATAGACATACATAGATATACATAGACATATATAGACATACATAGACATATATAGACATACATAGACATACATAGACATATATAGATATACATATATAGATATACATAAATATACATAGACATATATAGACATATATAGACATATATAGACATACATCGACATACATAGACATACATAGACATATATAGACATATATAGACACATATAGACATACATCGACATACATAGACATACATAGACATACATAGACATATATAGACATATATAGACATATATAGATATACATAGACATATATAGACATATATAGACATATATAGACATATATAGACATACATCGACATACATAGACATACATAGACATATATAGACATACATAGACATATATAGACATACATAGACATATATAGACATACATAGACATACATAGACATACATAGACATACATATACATATATAGACATACATAGACATATATAGACATACATAGACATACATAGACATACATAGACATACATAGACATATATAGACATACATAGACATATATAGACATACATAGACATATATAGACATACATAGACATATATAGACATACATAGACATACATAGACATATATAGACATACATAGATATACATAGACATACATAGACATATATAGACATACATAGACATATAAAGACATACATAGACATACATAGACATACATAGACATGTATAGACATATATAGACATATATAGACATACATAGACATACATAGACATACATAGACATATATAGACATACATAGACATATATAGACATACATAGACATACATCGACATACATAGACATATATAGACATACATAGACATGTATAGACATATATAGACATACATAGACATATGTAGACCTATATAGACATATATAGACATATATAGACATACATAGACATATATAGACATATATAGACATACATAGACATACATAGACATACATAGACAAACATAGACATACATCGACATACATAGACATACATAGACATACATAGACATATATAGATATATATAGACATATATAGACATACATAGACATACATAGACATATATAGACATACATAGACATATATAGAGATACATAGACATACATAGACATACATAGACATACATAGACATACATAGACATATATAGATATATATAGACATATATAGACATACATAGACATACATAGACATACATAGACATACATAGACATATATAGACATATATAGACATACATAGACATACATAGACATACATAGACATACATAGACATACATAGACATACATAGACATATATAGACATATATAGATATACATAGACATATATAGACATATATAGACATATATAGACATATATAGACATACATAGACATACATAAACATATATAGACATACATAGACATACATAGACATATATAGACATATATAGACATATATAGACATACATAGACATACATAGACATACATAGACATACATAGACATACATAGACATACATAGACATACAGAGACATATATAGACATATATAGATATACATAGACATATATAGACATATATAGACATATATAGACATACATAGACATACATAGACATACATAGATATATATAAACATACATAGACATACATAGAGATATATAGACATACATAGACATACATAGACATACATAGGCATACATAGACATATATAGACATACATAGACATACATAGACATACATAGACATATATAGATATACATAGACATACATAGACATATATAGACATATATAGACATATATAGACATACATAGACATACATAGATATATATAGACATACATAGACATACATAGACATACATAGACATATATAGACATACATAAATATATATAGACATACATAGACATACATAGACATACATAGACATACATAGTCACACATAGACACACATAGACATACATAGACATACATAGACATACATAGACATATATAGATATATATAGATATATATAGACATACATAGACATATATAGACATACATAGACGTACATAGACATATGTAGATATATATAGACATATATAGACATACATAGACATATATAGACATACATAGACATACATAGACATATATAGCCATTTATAGACATATATAGACATACATAGACATATATAGACATACATAGACATACATATATAGATATACATAGACATATATAGACATACATCGACATACATAGACATACATAGATAGACATAGACATATATAGACATATATAGACATACATAGACATACATAGATATACATAGACATACATAGACATACATAGACATATATAGATATATATAGACATACATCGACATACATAGACATACATAGACAAATATAGATAGACATATATACATATATAGATATACATAGACATACATAGACATACATAGACATACATAGACGTACATAGACATACATAGACATACATAGACATATATAGACATACATAGACATACATAGACATACATAGACATACATCAACATACATAGACATACATAGACATACATAGACATATATAGACATACATAGACATATATAGACATACAGAGACATATATAGACATATATAGACATATATAGACATACATAGACATATATAGACATACATAGACATATATAGACATACATATACATATATAGACATATATAGACATACATAGACATACATAGACATATATAGACATACATAGACATACATAGACATACATAGACATATATAGACATATATAGACATACATAGACATACATAGACATACATTGACATACATAGACATGCATAGATATACATAGACATACATAGATATACATAGACATACATAGACATATATAGACATACATAGACATACATAGACATACATAGACATACATAGACATACATAGACATACATAGACATACATAGACATACATAGACATATATAGACATACATAGACATATATAGACATATATAGACATACATAGACATACATAGACATATATAGACATATATAGACATACATAGACATATATAGACATACATAGTCATACATAGACATATATAGACATAAATAGATATATATAGACATACATAGACATACATAGACATACATAGACATATATAGACATACATAGACATATATAGACATATATAGACATACATAGACATACATGGACATACATAGACATATATAGACATATATAGACATACATAGACATACATAGACATACATAGACATACATAGACATACATAGACATACATAGACATATATAGACATATATAGACATAAATAGATATATATAGACATACATAGACATACATAGACATACATAGACATATATAGATATATATAGACATATATAGACATATATAGACATATATAGACATACATAGACATACATAGACATACATAGATATATATAAACATACATAGACATACATAGAGATATATAGACATACATAGACATACATAGACATACATAGGCATACATAGACATATATAGACATACATAGACATACATAGACATACATAGACATATATAGACATACATAGACATACATAGACATATATAGACATATATAGACATATATAGACATACATAGACATACATAGATATATATAGACATACATAGACATACATAGACATATATAGACATACATAAATATATATAGACATACATAGACATACATAGACATACATAGACATACATAGTCACACATAAACACACATAGACATACATAGACATACATAGACATACATAGACATATATAGATATATATAGACATATATAGACATACATAGACATATATAGACATACATAGACGTACATAGACATATGTAGATATATATAGACATATATAGACATACATAGACATATATAGACATACATAGACATACATAGACATATATAGCCATTTATAGACATATATAGACATACATAGACATATATAGACATACATAGACATACATATATAGTCACACATAGACACACATAGACATACATAGACATACATAGACATACATAGATAGACATAGACATATATAGACATATATAGACATACATAGACATACATAGATATACATAGACATACATAGACATACATAGACATATATAGATATATATAGACATACATCGACATACATAGACATACATAGACAAATATAGATAGACATATATACATATATAGATATACATAGACATACATAGACATACATAGACATACATAGACGTACATAGACATACATAGACATACATAGACATATATAGACATACATAGACATACATAGACATACATAGACATACATCAACATACATAGACATACATAGACATACATAGACATATATAGACATACATAGACATATATAGACATACAGAGACATATATAGACATATATAGACATATATAGACATACATAGACATATATAGACATACATAGACATATATAGACATACATATACATATATAGACATATATAGACATACATAGACATACATAGACATATATAGACATACATAGACATACATAGACATACATAGACATATATAGACATATATAGACATACATAGACATACATAGACATACATTGACATACATAGACATGCATAGATATACATAGACATACATAGATATACATAGACATACATAGACATATATAGACATACATAGACATACATAGACATACATAGACATACATAGACATACATAGACATACATAGACATACATAGACATATATAGACATACATAGACATATATAGACATATATAGACATACATAGACATACATAGACATATATAGACATATATAGACATACATAGACATATATAGACATACATAGTCATACATAGACATATATAGACATAAATAGATATATATAGACATACATAGACATACATAGACATACATAGACATATATAGACATACATAGACATATATAGACATATATAGACATACATAGACATACATGGACATACATAGACATATATAGACATATATAGACATACATAGACATACATAGACATACATAGACATACATAGACATACATAGACATACATAGACATATATAGACATATATAGACATATATAGACATACATTGACATACATAGATATATATAGACATACATAGACATACATAGACATACATAGACATACATAGACATATATAGACATACATAAATATATATAGACATACATAGACATACATAGACATACATAGACATACATAGTCACACATAGACACACATAGACATACATAGACATACATAGACATACATAGACATATATAGATATATATAGACATATATAGACATACATAGACACATATAGACATACATAGACGTACATAGACATATATAGATATATATAGACATATATAGACATACATAGACATATATAGACATACATAGACATACATAGACATATATAGCCATTTATAGACATATATAGACATACATAGACATATATAGACATACATAGACATACATATATAGATATACATAGACATATATAGACATACATCGACATACATAGACATACATAGATAGACATAGACATATATAAACATATATAGACATACATAGACATACATAGATATACATAGACATACATAGATATACATAGACATATATAGATATATATAGACATACATCGACATACATAGACATACATAGACATACATAGACATATATAGATATATATAGACATACATAGACATACATAGACATGAATAGTCATACATAGACATACATAGACATACATAGACATACATAGACATACATAGACATATATAGACATACATAGACATACATAGACATATATAGATATACATATATAGATATACATAAATATACATAGACATATATAGACATATATAGACATATATAGACATACATCGACATACATAGACATACATAGACATATATAGACATATATAGACACATATAGACATACATCGACATACATAGACATACATAGACATACATAGACATATATAGACATATATAGACATATATAGATATACATAGACATATATAGACATATATAGACATATATAGACATATATAGACATACATAGACATACATAGACATACATAGACATACATAGATATATATAAACATACATAGACATACATAGAGATATATAGACATACATAGACATACATAGACATACATAGGCATACATAGACATATATAGACATACATAGACATACATATACATACATAGACATATATAGACATACATAGACATACATAGACATATATAGACATATATAGACATATATAGACATACATAGACATACATAGATATATATAGACATACATAGACATACATAGACATACATAGACATATATAGACATACATAAATATATATAGACATACATAGACATACATAGACATACATAGACATACATAGTCACACATAGACACACATAGACATACATAGACATACATAGACATACATAGACATATATAGATATATATAGACATATATAGACATACATAGACATATATAGACATACATAGACGTACATAGACATATGTAGATATATATAGACATATATAGACATACATAGACATATATAGACATACATAGACATACATAAACATATATAGCCATTTATAGACATATATAGACATACATAGACATATATAGACATACATAGACATACATATATAGATATACATAGACATATATAGACATACATCGACATACATAGACATACATAGATAGACATAGACATATATAGACATATATAGACATACATAGACATACATAGATATACATAGACATACATAGACATACATAGACATATATAGATATATATAGACATACATCGACATACATAGACATACATAGACAAATATAGATAGACATATATACATATATAGATATACATAGACATACATAGACATACATAGACACACATAGGCGTACATAGACATACATAGACATACATAGACATATATAGACATACATAGACATACATAGACATACATAGACATACATCAACATACATAGACATACATAGACATACATAGACATATATAGACATACATAGACATATATAGACATACAGAGACATATATAGACATATATAGACATATATAGACATACATAGACATATATAGACATACATAGACATATATAGACATACATATACATATATAGACATATATAGACATACATAGACATACATAGACATATATAGACATACATAGACATACATAGACATACATAGACATATATAGACATATATAGACATACATAGACATACATAGACATACATTGACATACATAGACATGCATAGATATACATAGACATACATAGATATACATAGACATACATAGACATATATAGACATACATAGACATACATAGACATACATAGACATACATAGACATACATAGACATACATAGACATATATAGACATACATAGACATATATAGACATATATAGACATACATAGACATACATAGACATATATAGACATATATAGACATACATAGACATATATAGACATACATAGTCATACATAGACATATATAGACATAAATAGATATATATAGACATACATAGACATACATAGACATACATAGACATATATAGACATACATAGACATATATAGACATATATAGACATACATAGACATACATGGACATACATAGACATATATAGACATATATAGACATACATAGACATACATAGACATACATAGACATACATAGACATACATAGACATACATAGACATATATAGACATATATAGACATATATAGACATACATAGACATACATAGATATATATAGACATACATAGACATACATAGACATACATAGACATACATAGACATATATAGACATACATAAATATATATAGACATACATAGACATACATAGACATACATAGACATACATAGTCACACATAGACACACATAGACATACATAGACATACATAGACATACATAGACATATATAGATATATATAGACATATATAGACATACATAGACATATATAGACATACATAGACGTACATAGACATATATAGATATATATAGACATATATAGACATACATAGACATATATAGACATACATAGACATACATAGACATATATAGCCATTTATAGACATATATAGACATACATAGACATATATAGACATACATAGACATACATATATAGATATACATAGACATATATAGACATACATCGACATACATAGACATACATAGATAGACATAGACATATATAGACATATATAGACATACATAGACATACATAGATATACATAGACATACATAGACATACATAGACATATATAGATATATATAGACATACATCGACATACATAGACATACATAGACATACATAGACATATATAGATATATATAGACATACATAGACATACATAGACATGAATAGTCATACATAGACATACATAGACATACATAGACATACATAGACATACATAGACATATATAGACATACATAGACATACATAGACATATATAGATATACATATATAGATATACATAGATATACATAGACATATATAGACATATATAGACATATATAGACATACATCGACATACATAGACATACATAGACATATATAGACATATATAGACACATATAGACATACATCGACATACATAGACATACATAGACATACATAGACATATATAGACATATATAGACATATATAGATATACATAGACATATATAGACATATATAGACATATATAGACATATATAGACATACATAGACATACATAGACATACATAGACATACATAGATATATATAAACATACATAGACATACATAGAGATATATAGACATACATAGACATACATAGACATACATAGGCATACATAGACATATATAGACATACATAGACATACATAGACATACATAGACATATATAGACATACATAGACATACATAGACATATATAGACATATATAGACATATATAGACATACATAGACATACATAGATATATATAGACATACATAGACATACATGGACATACATAGACATATATAGACATACATAAATATATATAGACATACATAGACATACATAGACATACATAGACATACATAGTCACACATAGACACACATAGACATACATAGACATACATAGACATACATAGACATATATAGATATATATAGACATATATAGACATACATAGACATATATAGACATACATAGACGTACATAGACATATGTAGATATATATAGACATATATAGACATACATAGACATATATAGACATACATAGACATACATAGACATATATAGCCATTTATAGACATATATAGACATACATAGACATATATAGACATACATAGACATACATATATAGATATACATAGACATATATAGACATACATCGACATACATAGACATACATAGATAGACATAGACATATATAGACATATATAGACATACATAGACATACATAGATATACATAGACATACATAGACATACATAGACATATATAGATATATATAGACATACATCGACATACATAGACATACATAGACAAATATAGATAGACATATATACATATATAGATATACATAGACATACATAGACATACATAGACATACATAGACGTACATAGACATACATAGACATACATAGACATATATAGACATACATAGACATACATAGACATACATAGACATACATCAACATACATAGACATACATAGACATACATAGACATATATAGACATACATAGACATATATAGACATACAGAGACATATATAGACATATATAGACATATATAGACATACATAGACATATATAGACATACATAGACATATATAGACATACATATACATATATAGACATATATAGACATACATAGACATACATAGACATATATAGACATACATAGACATACATAGACATACATAGACATATATAGACATATATAGACATACATAGACATACATAGACATACATTGACATACATAGACATGCATAGATATACATAGACATACATAGATATACATAGACATACATAGACATATATAGACATACATAGACATACATAGACATACATAGACATACATAGACATACATAGACATACATAGACATACATAGACATATATAGACATACATAGACATATATAGACATATATAGACATACATAGACATACATAGACATATATAGACATATATAGACATACATAGACATATATAGACATACATAGACATACATAGACATATATAGACATAAATAGATATATATAGACATACATAGACATACATAGACATACATAGACATATATAGACATACATAGACATATATAGACATATATAGACATACATAGACATACATGGACATACATAGACATATATAGACATATATAGACATACATAGACATACATAGACATACATAGACATACATAGACATACATAGACATATATAGACATATATAGACATATATAGACATACATAGTCATACATAGATATATATAGACATACATAGACATACATAGACATACATAGACATACATAGACATATATAGACATACATAAATATATATAGACATACATAGACATACATAGACATACATAGACATACATAGTCACACATAGACACACATAGACATACATAGACATACATAGACATACATAGACATATATAGATATATATAGACATATATAGACATACATAGACATATATAGACATACATAGACGTACATAGACATATATAGATATATATAGACATATATAGACATACATAGACATATATAGACATACATAGACATACATAGACATATATAGCCATTTATAGACATATATAGACATACATAGACATATATAGACATACATAGACATACATATATAGATATACATAGACATATATAGACATACATCGACATACATAGACATACATAGATAGACATAGACATATATAGACATATATAGACATACATAGACATACATAGATATACATAGACATACATAGACATACATAGACATATATAGATATATATAGACATACATCGACATACATAGACATACATAGACATACATAGACATATATAGATATATATAGACATACATAGACATACATAGACATGAATAGTCATACATAGACATACATAGACATACATAGACATACATAGACATACATAGACATATATAGACATACATAGACATACATAGACATATATAGATATACATATATAGATATACATAGATATACATAGACATATATAGACATATATAGACATATATAGACATACATCGACATACATAGACATACATAGACATATATAGACATATATAGACACATATAGACATACATCGACATACATAGACATACATAGACATACATAGACATATATAGACATATATAGACATATATAGATATACATAGACATATATAGACATATATAGACATATATAGACATATATAGACATATATAGACATACATAGACATACATAGACATATATAGACATACATAGACATATATAGATATACATAGACATACATAGACATACATAGACATACATAGACATACATAGACATATATAGATAGACATATATACATATATAGACATACATAGACATATATAGACATATATAGACATACATAGACATACATAGACATACATAGACATACATGGACATACACAGACATATATAGATAGACATATATACATATATAGACATACATAGACATACATAGACATATATAGACATACATAGACATATATAGACATACATAGACATATATAGACATACATAGACATACATAGACATACATAGACATACATAGACATATATAGACATACATAGACATATATAGACATACATAGACATACATAGACATACATAGACATACATAGACATATATAGACATACATAGACATATATAGACATACATAGACATATATAGACATACATAGACATATATAGACATACATAGACATACATAGACATATATAGACATACATAGACATACATAGACATACATAGACATATATAGACATACATAGACATATAAAGACATACATAGACATACATAGACATACATAGACATGTATAGACATATATAGACATATATAGACATACATAGACATACATAGACATACATAGACATATATAGACATACATAGACATATATAGACATACATAGACATACATCGACATACATAGACATATATAGACATACATAGACTTTATAGACATATATAGACATACATAGACATATATAGACCTATATAGACTTATATAGACATATATAGACATACATAGACATATATAGACATATATAGACATACATAGTCATACATAGACATACATAGACAAACATAGACATACATCGACATACATAGACATACATAGACATACATAGACATATATAGACATATATAGACATACATAGACATACATAGACATATATAGACATACATAGACATATATAGAGATACATAGACATACATAGACATACATAGACATACATAGACATACATAGACATATATAGATATATATAGACATATATAGACATACATAGACATATATAGAGATACATAGACATACATAGACATACATAGACATACATAGACATATATAGATATATATAGACATACATACACATATATAGACATATATAGACATACATAGACATACATAGACATACATAGACATACATAGACATATATAGACATATATGGACATACATAGACATACATAGACATACATAGACATACATAGACATACATAGACATACATAGACATATATAGATATATATAGACATATATAGACATACATAGACATACACAGACATACATAGACATATATAGACATATATAGACATACATAGACAGATATAGACATACATAGACAGATATAGACATACATAGACATACATAGACATACATAGACATACATAGACATACATAGACATACATAGACATACATAGACATACATAGACATACATAGACATATATAGACATACATAGACATATATAGAGATACATAGACATACATAGACATATATAGACATACATAGACATACATAGACATATATAGACATATATGGACATACATAGACATACATAGACATACATAGACATACATAGACATACATAGACATACATAGACATATATAGATATATATAGACATATATAGACATACATAGACATACATAGACATACATAGACATATATAGACATACATAGACATATATAGACATACATAGACATACATAGACATACATAGACATACATTGACATATATAGACATACATAGACATATATAGACATATATAGACATACATAGACATACATAGACATATATGGACATACATAGACATACATAGACATACATAGACATACATAGACATACATAGACATACATAGACATACATAGAAATATATAGACATACATAGACATATATAGAGATACATAGACATACATAGACATATATAGACATACATAGACATACATAGACATACATAGACATACATAGACATACATAGACATATATAGACATATATAGACATATATAGACATACATAGACATATATAGACATATATAGACATATATAGACATACATAGACATACACAGACATACATAGACATATATAGACATATATAGACATATATAGACATGCATAGATATACATAGACATACATAGACATACATAGACATATATAGACATACATAGACATACATAGACATATATAGACATACATAGACATACTTAGACATACATAGACATACATAGACATATATAGACATATATAGACATATATAGACATATATAGACATACATAGACATACATAGACATACATAGACATATATAGACATATATAGACATACATAGACATACATAGACATACATAGACATACATAGATATATATAGACATATATAGACATATATAGACATACATAGACATACATAGACATATATAGACATATATAGGCATACATAGACATATATAGACATATATAGACATATATAGACATACATAGAGATACATAGACATACATAGACATACATAGACATACATAGACATACATAGACATATATAGATAGACATAAACATATATAGACATACATAGACATATATAGACATACATAGACATACATAGACATACATAGACATACATAGACATACATAGACATACATAGACATATATAGATATATATAGACATACATAGACATATATAGACATATATGGACATACATAGACATATATAGACATACATAGACATACATAGACATATATAGACATACATAGACATACATAGATATATATAGACATATATAGACATATATAGACATATATAGACATACATAGACATATATAGACATATATAGACATATATAGACATATATAGACATACATAGACATACATAGACATATATAGACATACATAGACATACTTAGACATACATAGACATACATAGACATATATAGACATATATAGACATATATAGACATATATAGACATACATAGACATACATAGACATACATAGACATGTATAGACATACATAGATAGACATATTTAGACATACATAGACACACATACATAGACATACATACATACATAGACATACATAGATAGACATATATAGACATACATAGACACACATACATAGACACACATACATAGACACACATACATAGACATATATAGACATACATAGACACACATACACATTTGTATTTGTACATGCAGACATAGTAGTGATATCTCCTGTCTACTGTGGCCTCTATATTGGTCATTGAGGCACATACACACACTTGTACTTGTACATGCACACAGACGTTCGATTACACTATACACAAAGGCACACACACACACGCACATAAACACACACTCACACACACATATATAAACACATACACTAACTCACACACACACACGCATACACACACACTCACGCATAAACACACAAACACACACATACACACACACACACACACACACACACACACACACACACACACACACATATCTATATATATAAGTTGCAGAGAAACCATGTCAGTAACCAGGTCGTACATAATGCGACGAAAATTATGATATCAAGAAATATCTAAATATAATGTGAAGTTAACACAATTTATTATATACATAAACGGTGGATTGGTAGTATCGGTAGAGAGTCGGACGCCATGCTCTGCAGCAAAGAGTTACGGCCCTTTATGGTCTGAGTTCAAATCCCGCCGAGGTTAACTTTGCCTTTCATAATTACGGGGTCGATAAAATAAAGTACCAGTAATACACTGGGATATTTGCTGGCCTTGAAAGTAGAAACAATTATATACATATGTATAGAGAAAGTGCTCAAGCGCAGAAATGCTATAAAGATAGCTTATAAAATAGGGTGAAAAGCCTTAAAAGACGGAGAGATATGTTGCCATTGGCCTCTATGAGGAAATGAACCCCACGTCTTCCAGATGCTAAAATATATATATTCATACACACACACACCCATAAACAGACACAGACACACACGCACACACACACACAGACACCCCTCTCCCCCACACATATATATATATTGAAAAATTAATATATTGAAAAATCAATCCCGTCATTCAAAACTATACCCAAACCCTCTCAGCAAAGCAACAACCATTCTGCACCAAATTACAGGTATGGGGAGACGGATGTCATCTGGCAGTAGCCGTCATATCACGTGGTTTCTATATAACTCTACACCAACCACTCCTTCTTTATGAAATTCGTATTGCATCCACGTATAATCAATAAAAATATGGTTAAGATTGTACCTCCATATATAGGACAGAGAAGCGACAGATGGTGGGAGATATTGTTAGAAGGGGAGGTGAAGAAAAGGACGAGTGAAGGGGGAAAAATACAGAGTGTGAAGGCAATGTGTTACCATAATAATTGTATCTAAAATAGATATATAGACATTTGGGTGGGGCTGGGGCTGTCTAAGTGAATTAATTCCTCCCGAGTATATGACTGCTACTTCATTTATCGATCCAGAAAGGAAGAAAGGCAAAGATGATCTCTGTGAGATTGGAATCCAGAACGCAAGAAACTGGTAGAAACTGGTAGAAACACAAAAATACATTAGTCCAACGCTCTACCGAGTCTTCCAACTATCAAATGTTGGATTTTGTTGTTTGAGTATTGTTTTGAATATTTGTTTGAATATATGTTTGAGTATTGTTTTGTCCTTCCCAGGAATAAGTGAGCGAATAATAATAATAATAAGAAATACCGGGATGGCGGCCGGCGGGGAATAGCCATGTCTCTAGGGGAGAACGACCCCTCTAGTCTTGGTTGACACTCGTTCTAGAAGTGGTAACACGAAATGATTACCCCTTGGCGGATAAGGATAAAACGCGACAAAATAAAGTAGATGTCTAATGATGAAATCTCATACCGGATCGGCCGTCACCCGGGTAAAAAAGGGCCGCGTCCCTCAGAGAGGAACCAGACTGGGGTCGAAAAATCAGCTAACGGTTCAAACCTTCCCATCACTTCGGAGCTGGAGACCTCCCATAACCGGAATACTCCTACTGTTGGCCCTCCATGCTCACCACCAAGAAATCCAAAGAAAAAGAGAGAAAAATGGTCAAGGGAAGATAATAAAGAAGTCCTTGAGGCTTTCTACACTGCCATGTACTACCCATCAAATACATCGAATACAGAACAAACATATATCAACTGGAAAAAGAAACATCCCGAAAACAGAGGCTATATTGACAGTAACAAACTAGCCAATATACGAAGAAATATTGTAAGAAAAAAGTTACTAACTGATATAGAAATTGATCAGATCAAGCTAGTAGCACAAAGTCAGCGAAGGGAAAATGAAGCATGTGTCAGTGAAAACGAGGTAAACTGTAACACTTCGAATCCCAGGGTTGGGGCGGAATCACTGGCAACAGAACAAATTAAAGAAAGGAGCGAAAAAGTGGAGGGAGTGCATGCTCAGGATGAAACTCCAAATGAAAATAATGAGATCGTAAATGATAAAGAAATGAATGAGAATGAACTTGCCAACTTGAAGGATGAAATTATGATCGAATGGATGAAAATGAAAGAATCTGACATGGAGGAACGAGACACCCTCCCTAAGATCCAGAACTCCAAACAGAACCAAAAGATAATACACAAGACTAACATAATCCTCAAAAACATTATCATCACAAACAAACTAAACATTACTGACTTAAATCATCTCTATTATGCATCGGCTAAAGTCACCACTCACTTATGTGGAGTGAAGATGAAAAAACAAAGGAATTCCCACAAGAAATCTACTTGGCAAGATAACATCAATCGCCAAATAAACCTTCTCCGATCTGACATAGTAATTTTAACAAACTATAAAGTAGGTGAACATGTTAAACAAACTAAACTTAGAAAATTGAAAAAAAAGTACAGTATAAGATCAACATGTGACATAGACATGCTGATAGAAACAATCAAGCAAAAAGTGTCGGCCAAAGCTGCTCGTATAAGGCGCTTTGAAAAACGATCTAGATTCTATAAGGACAATAATATGTTCAAAAACAACCAAAGAAACTTCTACAGAAAAATTGGTAAGTCAACAATAACTGCTAAATCAATACCACCCAAGGAGGAAGTGCAAGAATTCTGGGAAAAGATCTGGGCCGAAGAAAAAGTTCATAACATACATGCCCCATGGATAGACAGACAAATGAAAGAAACAGCTCACCTTGAAGAACAAACATGGGAAAATATAACAGTTGAACAGCTGCGCTTGGCTCTAAGAAAAACCAGCAAATGGAAATCCCCAGGAAAAGACAAAATACAAAACTTTTGGATAAATGCCTTCACAGAGTCTCATGAGCTGTTAGCCCAACTTTACAATGAAATAGTTAAGGAGCCAGAAAAGATACCATCATGGCTAGTTAACGGCATTACATTCCTGCTACCGAAGAATGATGAGACAAACAATCCCAAAAATTACAGACCGATAACCTGCTTGACCACAATGTATAAAATGTTAACATCAGTCCTAACTGAATACACATATGACCACCTGATAACAAATGACCTATTTCCCATTGAGCAGAAAGGGTGTAAACGAGGCTCATATGGCTGTAAGGATCAGCTTCTGGTTAACAAAATGATACTGGAAGATTGTCATAATAGACACAAAAATCTATTGATTGCTTGGATAGATTATAAAAAAGCATTTGATAGTTTGCCACACAGTTGGATTGAAAAATGTTTAGAGATTTTCAAAATATCCCCCGTTGTCAGGAGGTTTTTGTCATTCAGTATGAGGACATGGAGAACGACACTCCTTTTGAATAGTGAAACAAAATCACTGGAAGCTGGAGAAGTTAACATTAATTGTGGAATTTTTCAGGGTGACTCTTTATCACCGCTTTTATTCTGCATCGCACTTATACCATTAAGTAAAATGCTCAATGAAACAAAACATGGATATAGAGTCTATGACAAAACCATTAATCACCTGTTCTACATGGATGACCTGAAACTATTTGCAAAAAATGATGAACAATTGCAAGGGCTATTATCCACTGTGAAGCAGTTCAGTGATGACATTAAAATGGAGTTTGGACTGGATAAATGCGCCAAAGCAACGTTCACCAGAGGAAAGCTGCTGAAGAGTTCAGACATTAATCTTGATCGGGGGAACGTGATAAGAGAGCTTGATCAAGAACAAACTTACAAATATCTAGGTGTTTGTGAAGGAGACGGAATCAAGCACTCGACAATGAGGGAAAGGATAAGGAAGGAATGTTACCGCAGAGTCAGAGCAATCTTAAGAACGGAATTGAATGCAAGGAATAGGATCGATGCCATAAACACGCTTGCCATACCAGTAGTAACCTACAGTTACAATGTCATCAACTGGTCAAGCACAGAGATCCGTAGGCTCGATACAAAAATCCGAAAATTCTTAACCATGCACAGAATGCATCACCCTAAGGCAGACATAGATAGAATATATCTCCCTAGGAAAGAAGGAGGACGTGGGTTAATCCAGTTAGACATTGCGTTGAAAACTGCAACAATTGGATTATCCACATATCTAAGGGAATCACATGATTGGATGATCAAACTCGTTTTGAAACACGAAAGCACCAAAAGATCATATTCCATTACAAAAGATGCACAAAGATACAGTAATGGACTACAAATTTCAGAAGTCCCATTTACTGCTGAAATGGAAAACACAGAAAAAGCAAAGCAGGTAAAAGTAACTGCAAAGAAAGAACTGCTACAGAAACTGGCTAAGAAATGGCAAGAAAAGCCTCTGTATGGAAAATACCCAGAGCGAGCTAACAATCCTGATGTTGACAAAACTTTAACCCATCAGTGGTTGGCATCCTCTGGACTGAAATCGGAGACTGAAGGACTGATTATATCCGCACAAGATCAGTGTCTGCCAACAAAAAATTACCAAGCCAACATAATAAAAAATGGGTGCAGCCCATTATGCCGTGTATGCAAAAAACAACCAGAGACCATTGACCATATAATTTCAATGTGCAGTCCTATAGCTCCAACCGAATACCTAAACAGGCATGACAGAGCTGCACAATACATACATTGGATAATGTGTAAGCATTTTGACCTGCCCCATCAAAAGAATTGGTGGGAGCATCAACCACCTCCCATACTTGAAAAAGATCACATCTCAATCTTGTGGAACTTTAGCATCCAAACAGACCGAAAAATAGATGCAAATAGACCTGATATAATATTGAAGGACTTTCAAAGGAGGGTATGCCTGCTAATTGATATGTCTGTTCCAATAGACAAGAATGTATCTATAAAAACATTTGAAAAATTGAGCAAGTATAAGGACCTGGAGATAGAAATTGGAAAAATGTGGAAATTGAGAACTAAAACAATACCAGTGGTTGTAGGCGCTCTGGGAATGATACCTAAGGGGTCTAACGACTACTTATCGCAAATCCCAGGAAACCCGCGTATAGGAGAAATACAAAAGATAGTACTAATGGGAACTGCCCATATACTAAGGAAGATCCTGTCAATATAAGTACATCACAAGTCTAAACACTAAGGATGCATGTGTGAATATGTATGTTCTTTCTTGAACATGGCGGACCTTGTTGTCTCTTGAGGTCACTGGTTGTGACTTGGTGATAACTCGTATAAACATAAAGCAAGATAAATGCAAATAATAATAATAATAATTGGGAGGTAAAAAGGATTTGGAACTGCCATGAAGTCAAAGTGATCCCGATTGTCATAGGCGCACTGGGGACTATCTCCAAAAGTTTCCAGGGATGGTTAAAGAAAATCGGCCCCTTCACGCTTTTTGGAACGCTTCAAAAGGCATGCTTGCTGGGAACAGCAAGAACCCTCCGATACGTCCTGAATATCTGAGGCTGCAGGTAGTGGCTTGATATTCATTCCAACGGACTTTCCAGTTAACCAACATCAATGACTGAGATTCAAGGAATAATAATAATAATAATAATAATAATAATAATAATAATAAAGTACCTTCTTTGAGAAAACTGAATTTAGAGATCCACAGACATGGAACTGGTTGAGAAGAGGAGACCTCAAAAAGGCTACAGAAGGAATGCTAATGGCTGCGCAAGAGCA
>OZ024741.1:17377463-17382463 GCA_964016885.1 Eledone cirrhosa
CAAGTTAACGACCTACAATTAGGAATGAACAGCAAAGCACTCAATAAGGTAGGCCTTAGAGTAATAACATACGTTTAGACAGCTTGACAAATTGAAAATTGCGGCTGGCAGACCTAGCCACACAATACCTGAAACAACGAAGAAACTAATCAGGTTAGACAACTGACCTGGACATATCGAACGATATTTTGCAATACGTCTGATAGGTTTCTGTGAATCCGAAATCATCCATCTAGCTGAATTCATTCATTGAACAAAACTGCATGAACACCACATACATGTGTTTATACTTCTCTCTTCCCCCCCCCCCCCCCTCCCCCTCTCTCTATCTATCTATATCTATCTATTTATCTATCTATTTATATCTATCTATCGATTTATATCTATCTATCGATTTATCTCTCTCTCTCTCTCTCTCTCTCTCTCTCTCTCTCTCTCTCACTCTCTCTCTCTCTCTATATATATATATATATATATGTGTGTGTGTGTGTGTGTGCGTGTGTATGTTCTATGATTCATATATATATATATGTGTGTGTATATGTGTGTGTATATGTGTGTATATATGTGTGTGTATATGTGTGTGTATATGTATTTGACTGCTATTTCTTGTAAATAAACATTCACTTTCATCCTGACGTCACTAGCCCCGTTTTTCCTCATGTGCTTTTTCATAATTACACATGATGGCGAACTAGCCAGTTTTAGAATTCCCTTTTTCGGATTATAATACTGTGAGAGCCCTGGTTTCTGTTGAGCTCTGCTGACGATTGAAATCCAACCGTGACCATCTCCACTGAAAGTTTTCATGAAATAGTCTTTTAAGACTATACAGAGCATTTGATGTTATTCCAAATTGAAGGATAAGTGTTTTAAACTTTATTTTATCATGAGTTAAAGGTCTATTGATTTTTCCCTGGATTTCATTAAATTCTGTGGATGAATTTGTATCCTGATTCTCTTTTGAGATGAGTTTGAATTATTTTTCATAAATCTTACGTTAACTACTTTTCCCTTTCACTGCACACGTTGCTATGCTAAGGTCACCAACACGCTGAAAGTTATGAATATTTTCCTGTTGAAGGCCATGTAGTACGTTTTGCTGGGAATCTTCTGTCCGTAATGGAGGACATGGAATTGTGTGGCATTGAACGATATTTTATTGTTACTCACCCACTTGTATATGGTCTTGGCTTTGATAAAGTGCATAGATTACACTGTTTATATATATATATATATATATATATGAAAGGATTAAAGTGTTAATGTTTATCTAAAAACTTTCCATCGCAATTTTATTTAATAACATTTAAGTATATAACAAACAATTGTATTTTCAAAAGATAGAATATTTGATAAAGAATTAAATGCAGATGTTTAATAAATAATCTTGTACACGGAGCACAGGACAAACAGATAAGTGAGCCAGCATGTCCCTAAGTATACTGGAAGGTATACTTAGGGACATCTGTTAAGTATATATATATATGTGTGTTAAGTATATATATATACTGAACACACGTGCTTCCACAATTTCGCATCGACCCTCCCGTTTTTACCTCCGCCGTAAAAACCCCTTTTGGATTATCTCCCTTTCCCTTCTCCTTCTCACTTCCGGTTGCTCGTGTCTCTCTCTCTCACTCTCTCTCGTCTACAAGAAAGTCAACACGATTTATTGCTTGTTTCTTTGTCCTGTGTCTTCCCACGATGGGATATGTTCACCTTTATTTTCTCCTGTTTTTTCTCCTTTTTTTCTCCCTTTTTCCCTTCTCTCTTTCTTCCTCTCTCCTCACCAATCCCCCTACTCTCTGTCCTTTTTCCTCTTTTCCCTCTTCTCCCTTCCTTTCTCTCTCCTTTTTTTCTCTCCTTTCTCTCTTCTTTTCCTCCTGGCATTTTGATTAATAAAATGCCTTGGGCGCTCACGATCGTTACAGATGTCCTGTAATTCAGCGCCGAAACATCTGGATCGCAGTTTTTTACAGCTGACGAAGGATTATTTCTTCTTTTATCCTCTTGTTCCGTCCTAACCATCATCCTAAACCTCGTTTTTAGTAACCACACAGCTCCTTTCGTTTCGTATCATTATATATATATATATATATGAACAGAAATAGCTGTCGAAATGGCCGGAACTCAGCCGTCGGGTCCTGACTCTTTTCCTATTAACCACTCTACTACCCATAGTATATAGTACTCTGGTGCGTTATGGTCCACCTGGTTCCTTACCACATTTCCTTCGTTATATATATATATATATATATATATATATATATATATACATACAGATAACAGACTTTTGTTGTGTTGTAGAGGTTTGTACACTCCAAACTGGTGTAGAACTATGTTGTGTGATTCTATTGATCTATAATAGTTATTCATCATAATATTTCAGTAACTGGTACAGTCAGGTTTTGGGGTGACACTTTAGACGTCCAGGTATTAAGCAATTACCATTGATCTCTGACCTTCATCATAGGCAGATAGCAAGTTCGAGACTTGTACAGTTATTGATATTGTCGGACCAAGGCTCTCTTTGTCAACCTCTTCAAACTTCTTCAGCTGTTCCCCGAAGAATGGTTTTAGACGGAGTCGTAGCGGGACACATATCCATATCAGGTGAGCTTTCGTCATTTCACTGTAGCGAGGAGTGAATCATGCCTTCCAGTATACTTAGGGACATGCTGGTTCACATACCTGTTTGTCTTGTGCTCCGTGTACAAGATTATTTATTAAACATCTGCATTTAATTCTTTATCAAATATTCTATCTTTTGAAAATACAATTGTTTGTTATATACTTAAATGTTATTAAATAAAATTGCGATGGAAAGATTTTAGATAAATATTAACACTTTAATCCTTTCAATACCATATCTCTTTTGTAAAATGGGATTCAGGTGAGACAGGTTTGTAAATATTTGTCTGTGCTACTGTACTGTCACTTCTATCAATCAGTGTTATTTCTGTTTCTTTATACTGATCACCTTACCTCTAAATATCTTTAGTTGAATATTTTCAGAGGATTAATTAACAACGCTAACATTGCAGTATTTTATAAGCAGACATTGTACGACTATCTGGATCTGGAACAGACAGCTTTGTTGATTCTATTGTGTCTTTATCTGTTAAGTCTCCACGTGTTAGTTTGCCGCGGGAAATTCTCATCTGGTAGAATACAAAAGTGTATTTAATACGCAGCTATTTCCTTGGCTGCGAAAGTCATTGTTGTATTGCTCCTTGAGCAGATGTCAAACACATGAAGGATTGCCCGAATACGAGACATTTTCACTTAGAAGCTGACTGGTTTAGTTTGTAATTTTGAAACTAGAGACTTGTGGACATAATAGACGATAGAGAGTCCATAATAGACGATAGAGAGTCCATAATAGACGATAGAGAGTCCATAATAGACGATAGAGAGTCCATAATAGACGATAGAGTGTATTTGGCTTTAGCATTATCCACCTTCATGATCTACACTCTTCACAGGAAGTACCAGTGAATGGACACATACATACATATACTTAAACATACATACATGCATGAATAGATACACATATATACATAATTACATACATACATACATACATACATACATAATACATACATACACAATGGCTGCCCCCTCGTTATCGAGTATGGCCATTGCACGATATACCATTATTAATAATTATTAATTAATTCTATCGTGCAATGCCTGTGCGTGAAGATATTTTTTAAAGTGAGGAAAGACTGTGCACTGAGCCAATCCCACTCTCTGAGAGACAGTAGCTATAACCCGAAAAGAAGAAAAGATCAACAT
Organism: Eledone cirrhosa; assembly: GCA_964016885.1. NCBI lineage: Eukaryota > Metazoa > Mollusca > Cephalopoda > Octopoda > Eledonidae > Eledone > Eledone cirrhosa. Next base: position 17,381,265 of record OZ024741.1, read on the forward strand.
CATCGGTAACTACTGAGCCGCAGGTTTTATGTCGGAGTTATCCCAGTTTCATGAGTTGCCTTCTCCTACATATGTACACGTACATATACATACATACATACATACATACATACATATATACATAAATACATGCATATATACACACGTACATGCATGCATGTCTATATATGCATACGTATATACACACATATACGCACATACATACCTTCATACATACATGCATACATACACATACATACTTACACACATACTTACACACATACATATATACATGCATACATACACACACATGCATATATACATACACATACATACATAGATACGTATATACATATATACATACATTCACATACATACATACATACATATACATACATACATTCTCACGCTATTATAAGCTATACTATAATAAGACATGGGACGGTAATGGCGTCTTGAAGTCTGGCTTCCGGAAGACTCCATTGCCCACATGATAGATGAACCGGAAGTGACGACAAGTTAATCTAAATCTGAGATATATAATCCGAACGCATGATAGTTTCAAATGAAAATTAATTAGATCGAAAAATAAAAACAAAAGAAAACCACAAAGATAACATCAACATCCAGAATGAAGAAATATCTTGCAGCGTTGTTGGATTTCCGTCTGTAGCGACGACGAGTATTCCTGTTGTTCGAATAACGGAACAGCCTACACTTAGATTAACGTGTATATGACTGAACAACCCATACACACGTGTATCCTTAACGTAGTTCTCAGGGAGATTCAGTATGATACAGTTTGTGATAAAGCTGGCCCTTTGAATTACAGGTACAACTAATATTTTCCAGCTGAGTGGACTGAAGCAATGTGGAATAAAGAACTTGCTCAAAGAAACAACGTGCCACCGAGAAACGAACTCACGAACTTACGATCAAGAGGCGACTAATCTAACAACTTATTCACGTACCTTTGACCAGATAAGTAGGGGACTACACTAACAACTTAACCAGGCACCTTTCACTAGAAAAGTAGGGACCACATTAACAACTTGGTCAGGCACCTTCGACTAGAAAAGTAGCCACTCACTCATAGCAAGATTTGTTTCCTGGTAGACAAAATCCGTGAGTGTGGCCGCCTTTGGAGAGGTCTGAATGCTATATTCTTTCTTGATCTAGGGTGGTAGACCACTTTTGGAGAGGTCTGAACACTGTATATA
>OZ024741.1:17392463-17412463 GCA_964016885.1 Eledone cirrhosa
GCCCTAGGGCTACCTCCCTACTCACCACTATAGGTGCTGAGCTGGCTACCCCTAGCAGTGGAGACTTCTGGTGTCCTCGGCCCTAGGGCTACCTCCCTACTCACCACCATAGGTGCTGAACTAGCTATACCTGGCAGTGGAGACTTCTGGTGTCCTCGGCCCTAGGGCTACCTCCCTACTCACCACTATAGGCACTGAGCTGGCCAGCCGCAGGTGTCAGCCTAGCGAGCTGGAATGGCTTTTCCAGCGCATCTTCCTTGCCGTCCTCCAGGGAAACGCGTTCTCCATTCTGTCCGCTGGGGCTGTGGGGAGGCCACCAATATGATTGACTGACTTGTAATTTGATCAGTCAGATGTTCTAAAGATTCTCTCTATATATATGTCATATATATATGTCATAAACCATTTATTATGAGAGCACCAGGATAACGATAGCTTGGCAGAGTTGTTAGCATGCCGGATTTAAAATGTTTCGTTATTTGTTCCGGCTCACTGCACTCTGAGTTCAAAACTTGCTGAGGTCAACTTTGCCTTTTAAAACTTTCGAGTCGATTATTCCGCTATATCTCTTTAACACACATACACACACACACACATATTTTCTCTCTCTTTGGGAGAAATTGGTTTACTAGAAACCAAAATATACAATAGTGCAAATAGCTGGAATCAGTGGCTGTACATTCTACTCAATCTAAAGCTTAGTGTATTTATTCATGCATGCAAATATATATATATATAAACACAGGCACACAAGCATTTATATATATATATATATATATATACAATATATTAATAAATGGAAACTATATTTATAAAACCATAATTATTTATTATATACATTTCAAGGGCAACCAAGGCAAATTATGGTGCGCTTTCATCAGATAAAATGCAGATTTGTTTTATAAATAAATATTGACAACCTTAACGGTTGAAGTTCCCTGGATAGTCTATCTTTCTATCTAAGCGCACCATAATTTGCCTTGGTGGCCCTTGAAATATGTATAATAAAATAATTATGGTTTTATAAATATAGTTTCCATTTATTAATATATTGAATTAATATATAAAGTACCAGTAATGCACTGGGTAATCGCTGGCCTTGTGCCTAAAGTAGAAACAATTAATATATTGAATATTTACTCTACTTATTTGTTGAGTGCTTTATATCAGTTATAAACATTTTTAAGCTTGTTGAATCCCAACAAATTAAATATAACCTCTGCACATATATCTATATATATATATATATATATATATATATATATATATATATATATATATATATATATATATATATATATATATATGTTTGTAACGCGAACACACACCAAACACTATACACAGTTTTCAACTTGTTGTGAAGCCAAAGTAAGAGGGAAGAAGGTTGCACTTCCAAAACAACTAAACGTGGCTCGTCTGAAAACAGAGAAAGTCAGAGGTGAGCTGTCGAGGTCCCTTGAGTCCATGGAATGTGAAAACACTTGAGAATCATTGAAGAAAACCGTCTATGATGTTAGTGCTGGAGTTTTGGGTCATACCAATAGAAAGCATAAAGACTGGTTCGATGAAAATGATGCAGTGATCCAGACCTTGCTTGAAGAGAAACAAAAAGTGCTGACATCATTGTTGTGTGAGACAGGTTCTGACAGGAGTGACCGGATCTTCAGGCAGATCAAAGCACGTGTGCAACATCGATTGAGAGCCATGCAGGATACCTGGTGGAGCCAAAAGGCTGATGAAATCCAGAAGGCCTCAGATAGACATGATACAAAGCTCCTGGAATGGATGGACTGAGTGCCGAGATTTTCAAGTGTGCTGGTGATAACTTCTTAAACCGCCTCACTGATCTCTTTGTGAATGTTTAGAATGAAGATGTGCCACAGGATTGGAAAGATGTATTGATGGTGGTACTTTACAAAGGAAAGGGAGCGAAAGATGACTGTGGCATCTACAGAAGTATTTCACTGCTATCTGTAGCTGGGAAGATCTTGTTGGACAGATTGATACAGCACATTGCTGTTGAAGTACTTCCTGAGTCCCAATGTGGCTTTAGGAATGGCAGAGGCACTGTTGACATGATCTTCTCGGCCAAACAACTTCAAGAGAAATGCATTGAGCAGCGCATGGACTTATACCAAGTTTTTGTCGATCTGACCAAGGCATTTGACACCGTTAATCGGAAGGCTTTGTGGGTTATTTTGGAGAGATTGGGCTGTCCTGAAAAGTTTGTGAACATTCTGAAACTCTTCCATGAAGACATGCAGGCATGGGTGAATGTTGGAGGTAAACTGTCTGAGCTAATCTCGGTTGAAAAGGGTGTCAAGCAGGGTGATATACCTGCACCAACTTTGTTTGCCTTGTATTTTGCGATGGTGTTCTTCATGGCCTTCAAGAATTGTCAACACGGTATCTATCTCAGATATTTCACTTCCGGCAAGCTGTTTAACCTTAGGCGTCTCACTGCCAACACTAAGGTACTGAGTACCTTGATCAGAGAATTTTTATATGCATATGATTGTGATCTCTTTGCACACTCCCAGGGTGACATGCAACACCTTATGGATTCTTTTTCCAATGCGTGCAGTGCTTTGGGACTGACAATCAGTCTGAAGAAGACTCTCGTCATGTACCAACCTGCTCCGGATAAAGTTTTCAATAAACCCTCCGTATACGTATACGGTCAAAAGCTGAAGGCTACTGACACATTTGTGTATTTGGGGAGTACTCTGAGTGTGGCCTGCTCTCTGGATGCAGAAGTTGGTCTACGTGTTAGTAAAGCAAGTGAGTCATTTGGAAGGCTCAATGAGCGTCTTTGGTGCAGGCGAGGAATCACAATGAGGAACAAGGTGAGAGTGCATGCTGCATGTGTGCTGTCAGCTTTGCTTTATGCATGTGAGACATGGGTTGCCTACAAACGGCATATCCACAGACTGGAACGGTTTCACCAGCAGTGTCTCAGAAAGATGCTCGGTATCAAGTGGCAGATGCATGTGAGTGATGTTGAGGTCCTTGAGAGAAGTGAGTGTCGGAGCATTGAGAGTATCATCCACCAACGGTGTTTGCGATGGACCGGACACCTCTGCAGAATGGAGGATGATCGAATCCCAAAACAACTCTTATATGGTGAGCTTTATGAGGGTAAGAGACCACCTCACAAGCCAAGGCTCCGATTCAAAGATTGTGTAAAGGACTCATTGAAAAAAACTGGTTTGATGATGGCTGACTGGGAGATAGAAGCTCTTGAAAGATAAACTTGGCGTGGAATGGTGAATGATGGGGTCCATAATTTTGAGGACAGACGCATATAGCACGAGAAGATGAAACGGGATGTGCGTAAGCAATGCCCTGGTGTATCTCTCGAAACGATCGATCGGTATCTCCATTGAATTGAGGTGCTCTGAGTGTGGAAAGATTTGCTTGAGCAATCTGGTCAGAGGAGCCACAATCGCAGCTATGTTCAAAGAGAACCAGTGAACTATGATGTCCACGGTATTGTGAGGGTTCACGGGCAACCTGATGCAGGACCTCAAGCCAGGGAGATCCATAGTTGTCGTCAGTGTGTGAAGGAGTGCAAGTCTCTAGCAAGCTTGAAAAGCCATATCCGAGCGTCGCACGTCTGAATCTGACAAGCGATTGCAATACTCTTGGCAGAGTTTGCAGCCATCATGTATTTACACACTTTTGGATGGCCGTTGACTCTTATGAGTTCTTATGAGTTCTTATGAGTTCTTCCGCCCTTTGTCATATTTACAAAGTGTGTAAATATGTATATACACATGTACATGTGTGTGTATATGTATATGTGTATATGCATGGGTGCATGTGTATGTATATGTGCGGGGACATAGAAATAGTCGGGCTGAATACCCGATAGCGCGTTAAACCACTGGGAGTGAAGGACCCCTAGCCTTTGTCAGGGCATTCTTCTAGGAGAAAGCAACTCAGGTAACTGGGTTAACACCGACATAAAACCTGCGGCTCAGTCGTTACCGATGATGTTGATCTTATCTTCTTTTCGGGTTATAGCTACAGTCTCTCAGAGAGTGCGATTGGCTCAGTGCACAGTCTTTCCTCACTTTCAAAATATCTTCGCGCAGCATGCAATAGAATAACTATAATATTAATAACTAATCATTAATACTGCCATTCACAACACTCACATACTTTTATCAGCCACATGACGAATAAGATGATTTTACATGTATTATTCAGACTATCACATAACAATTACTACCACAACACCACAACCCACTAACAACACCACCACACCACCAACACACCATTCCACAACCAACAACACCACCACCAACAAACAACTCACACCCCCACCCACCACTACCACCACCAACAGCCCCACCAACCAACATCCACCACCCCACCTCCCACCCATCCCACCACCTAACCACTCACATACCACCCACACCCCACACTAACCTCAACAACACCACAACACCCACCACCAACAACCACCACCTACCACACCACCCACCACACACACCACCAACCCCACCACCACCCACACCACCCCACCACCACACCACCACCCCACCACCACCACCACCACCACCACACCACCCCACCCCCCAACCACCACACCCCCCCACACCACCACCACCACCACACCACCACCACACCCCACACCACCCACCCCAACCCACCAACCACCACCACCACCAACCACCCCCACCCACCACCAACACCACCACCACCACCACCACCAACACACACCATCCAACCACCACCCAACACCACACCACACCAACACCAACACCCACACACCACCAACACCACCCACACCACCACCACCACACCCACCCCACAACCCCACCACCACCAACCACCACACACCAACACCACCACCACCAACCACACACCACCACCCACACCCCAACCACCAACACCAACCACCAACACCACCACACCACAACCCACCACAAACACCACCCCACACCACCACCACCACCCACTACCAACACCACCACCACCACCAACACCACCACCAACACCAAGACCACCACCGCTACAACACACACAACACCACCCACCAACACCAACCACCACCACCACCACCACACTACTCACCACCACCACCACCACCACCATCACCACCACCAACACCAACACCCACACCACTACAACACCACCACCACACACCACCAACACCAACACCACCACCACTACCAACACCACCACCAACACCACCACCACCACCACTACCAACACCACCACCACCACCAACACCACCACCAACACCAACACCACCACCGCTACCAACACCACTACCAACACCACCACCACCACCAACACCACCACCACCACCACTACCAACACCACCACCACCACCACTACCAACACCACCACCACCACCACCACCAACACCACCACCAACACCAACACCGCTACCACTAACAACAACACCCCCAATAATTAACACATGCTAATCCCTACCACCTCCACCACCCAACCACCTGACCTGACCACCTCTCTCAATATATTAAGTACCCAAGTCCAGGGTCATTCCGTACACCTGTATCCTGACCCCCCCATCTCACACCACTCCAATCAACAATTTACAGGTGATATATTTATATTGACTTACCTTTACCTACTAAAACTTCTTTACTTCTTTCTTACTTATTCCACGTCTTCCCATCTAACACATCTCTCTCTCTCTTTCTTACTTTCTCTCTTTCTTCCCCCCTCTCTCTCTCTTTCTATCTCTCTCTCTCTCTCTTTCTTTCTCACTTTCTCTCTCTTTCTTTCTCACTTTCTCTCTCTTTCCTTCTCTCTTTCTTCCTATTTATAATTTTTCTTTCTTTCTTTTTTCATTTTTTCTATGTTACTCCTTCACTATCTCTTTCTTTCTTGTTTTCTTTCCCTTTCTTCTTCTTTTACCTCTTACTCCTTTACTTTTTCCTATACTTCCAGCACTTGCTCCACCCCTCCCCCTCCTCTCTTATACCCCCCTCTCATCGTTGTTTTTGTCTCAGTTCTTTGTTTCGTAGTTTGTTTTTTTGTTGTAAATTTTTCGTTGATGCACACATAAACATACATACATACACATACATACATACATGCACATACATACATACATACATGCACATACATACATATACATACATGCACATACATACATACATATACATACATACACATACATACATGCACATACATACATATACATACATACACATACATACACATACATACATACATACATACATACATACATACATACATACATACATACACATAAACATACATACATACACATACATACAAACATATACATACATACATACATACACATACATACATGCACATACATACACATACATATATACATATACATACATACACATACATTCACATACATACATATATATACACATACATACGTACATACATACATGCACATGCATACATACATATACATACATACATACACATACATACATACATACACATACATACATACACATACATACATACATACATATACATACACATACATACATACATACACATACATACATACATACATACATATACATACATACACATACATATACATACATACACATACACATACACATACATACATACATACATACATACATACATACATATACATACATATATGCACATACATATACATACATACACATACATACACATACATACATACATACATACATACATGCACATACATACATACACAAACATACATACATATACATACATACACATACATACACATACACATACATACACATACATACATACACAATCATAATACATACATATACATACATACAAACACATACATATACATACATAAAAATACATACATACACATACATACAAATACATACATACACATACATACACATACATACATTCACATACACATACATACATTCACATACATACACATATATACATACATACACATACATACATACACATACATACACATACATATACATACATACACAGACAGACACACACAAATATACAGAGACAAACAAACACACACAAACACACACAGACAGACACAAACGCACACAGACAAACACGCACAAACACACACAAGCACACACAGACAGACAAACACCCACAGACAGATACACACAAACAGACAAACACACACTCACAAACACATAGACACACACAGTCAAACACACAAACACGCACAAACACACAGACACACACAGACAAACACACAAACACGCACAAACACACAGACACACACAGACAAACACACAAACACGCACAAACACATAGACACACAGACACACACAGGCAAACACACAAACACACTGACACACACATATAAATATACAGCCTCACACATACAAACACACAAACACACAGGCACACACACATACACACAGACACACAGACACACACAAACACAGAGACACAGAGACACAGAGACACAGAGACACACACAGACACACACAAACACATACAGGCTGTCTCACACTTCCTAGCCATAGACGTCTGTGATACTAAAAGTACAACTCCCAGGAAATAAACAACTAGAGACGACATCACCGAAATATATTACCTTTACACCTTCACTATTGAACTAAATAGAAATATCTATGTATATACGTGTGTATATGTATGTACGTATATGTGTATATGTATGTATGTATATATATGTATGTCAAGTTACCAGTTGGTGCTACTGGTAACATGTATCCCAGTACAACCTGTTCAATGGTCGCGTCGTTGGCGACTAAACAGGCAACCCTACCAAGGTTTCTTGGTGAGGAGGGTGACTTTGGACATCCTGCAGGACTAAAAACAAAACCTGTCAAAGACAAAGGTGCTCTTAAGAGTCAATGGCCATCCAAAATCACCGGGAGAGATGACCCCTTAGCCTTTATCAAGGCAGAATTCTAGGAGAAGGAAAACTCTGATATAACACCTGCAACCCTGATGGTATCCAATGATGTTGACTTGTTCTTCTTTTTGGTAAATATCATCTTGGTTAAGAGAGTGGGACTGGCTTTGTGCAGTGCCTTTGCTCACTGTAAAAGCTTCACGGCACAGGCATTGCTTTATATCTGGAGATCTCTCTGCACTTGTCGTCACATGGTACCATGGGCCCAGCACTATGTGATAATAATTGTCACAGGTGTAGTGTTTGTACCAGAGTTTTCAAGTCGCTGGCTGCACTAAAAAATCACACTCGTTCAGCGCATCGGTAGGGGTTCTCCTACATGGATATAAAGTAGTGGCCGTACTCGAAAACGAGTTGGCAGCCACCATGTATATATATATATATATATATATATATATATATATATATATATATATATATATATGTATATATATATATATATATATGTATTATTATGTACATATATGTATGTATATGTGTATGTATATATATGTATACGTATGTATATATATATATATATATATATATATATATATATATGTGAATATATGTATATGTATATATGGGTAGGTGTGTATATACGCATGTACATATGTATGTGTATGTATATGCGCGGGGACATAGAAATAGTCGGGTTGGACACCCGATCGCGTGGTTAAACCACTGGGAGTTAAGGACCCCTAGCCTTTGTCAGGGCATTCTTCTAGGAGAAGGTAACTCAGGGAAACTGGGATAACTCCGATATAAAACCTGCGGCTCAGTAGTTACAGATGATGTTGATCTTTTCTTCTTTTCGGATTATAGCTACTGTCTCTCAGAGAGTGGGATTGGCCCAGTGCACAGTCTTTCCTCACTTTAAAAAATATCTTCACGCTCAGGCATAGCACGATAGAATTAACTAATAATTATAATTATTAATTATTAATTATTAATAATGGTATATCGTGCAATGGCCATACTCGATAACGAGGGGGCAGCCATCATGTTTGTGTGTATGTATTTGTGTGTGTATGTATATATGTGTGTGTATGTATATATAGCCAGGTTGCCAGGTCGCCAGGTTGCCAGGTTGCCAAATGGCAAATGGGCCCCAGGGGGCTCACCGTAGCATTGCAAGAGCCCAGAGTAGCATTGCAGGGCCCACTGTAGTAATTTAGAGGCCAATGCTTTGCTTTAAAAAAATACTTGGAATCTAAGAGAAAGAATAACATTTTTTTTTAAATAAGTAAAACAATTAAGCAAAGCATTTGGTCAACCAATTCCCCAGGAATAAATAGAAACCTAAATATACGATAGTGCAGATAGCTGCATTCAGTGGTCGTACATTCTACTAAATCTAAAGCTTAGTGTATTCATCCATGCATGCAAACATACATATATAGACACAGACACACAAGTATGTGTTTTTATTATTTCAATTCCACACGATGTTTGACTTGTGTGTGTGTGTGTGTGGGGGGGGGGGGTATATATATATTTATATATATATATATATATATATATATATATATATATATATACCCCCCCCCCCACACACACACACATGTGTATATATAGAGTGAGTGTGAAAGACCAAAGGTCATTATTGAAAGTCTCTGGATTTCGTAAAATACATTTTTTATTGGAGAAGGAATGATATTTTTCCGCAAACATTTGATAACACTGTTTTGTTTCCACTAATGTACTAATGTATTTCTTGAAAATGTTATTTATTCATTATAAAATTTAAATGATAGCATTCTATATGTAGGTAGACCCTCCCTTCATCTCCTGGCAACCAATATTTTTAGACCCAGTCCGTCACTGTATATATGTGTGTATGTATAAATATATATATATATATATATATATATATATATACACACATATTTCTTTTCAATGGCTGACAATACCTTACCGGCGCCACTCGAATAAGGTAGTTATTTAACCCATTAATGGGGCCCTAACAGGTACTACTACTCCGGGCCAGAACAGACCTGGGAGTTATGACAACTAAGGGGTAACTCCACATTCTCCACAGCTCCTGAACTCCCGAATTGGAGCCTTGCCACTGGATGTAGTTTAATGTCATACCCAGCTCAAAAGTGACACAGAGGAGACTGAGGTTAGCTGGACATGCTCATCGACATCCAGAGTTGACATTGCACTCAGTGCTCCTGTGGGAGCCCCTATATGGACACACTGGAAGAGGAAGACCAAGGTTAACGTATGTTGATGCCCTAAGGACAGACACTGGTCTGTTGGAGACGCAGGGCATGGCAGCGATAATAAGGGACAGAGACCGCTGGAGAGAACTCGTCCATGGATCTCTGGAATTTTACCCGCCCTAGAAAAAAAAAAATATATATATGTGTGTGTGCGTTTATTCATGCATCTATATGCGTGTATGTATGAATATACGTATGTATTTATGTATGTATTAGGTATGTATGTATATTTGTATGCAGGTATGTATGCGTGTATATATGTATGTCGTTGGCGACTAAACTGGCAACCCCACCAAGGTTTCTTGGTGAGGAGGGTGGCTTTGGACATCCTGCAGGACTAAAAACAAAACCTGTCAAAAGGCAAAGGAGCTCTTAAGAGTCAATAGTCATCCAAAATCACCGGGAGAGATGACCCCTTAGCCTTTGTCAAGGCAGAATTCTAGGAGAAGGAAAACTCTGATATAACACCTGCAACCCTGATGGTATCCAATGATGTTGAATTGTTCTTCTTTTTGGTAAATATCATCTTGGTTAAGAGAGTGGGGCTGGCTTTGTGCAGTGCCTTTGCTCACTATAAAAGCTTCACAGCACAGGCATTGCTTTATATCTGGAGATCTCTTTGCACTTGTCGTCACATGGTACCATGGGCCCAGCACTATGTGTCAATAATTGTCACAGGTGTAGTGTTTGTACCAGAGTTTTCAAGTCGCTGGCTGGACTAAAAAGTCACACTCGTTCAGCGCATCGGTAGGGGTTCTCCTACATGGATATAAAGTAGTGGCCGTACTCGAAAATGAGTTGGCAGCCACCATATATGTATGTATGGATGTTGATCTTTTCTTCTACTGTCACTCAGGGAGTGGGATTGGCTCAGTGCACAATCTTTCCTCACTTTAAAAAATATCTTCACGCACAGGCATTGCACGATAGAATTAATTAATAATTATTAATAATGGTATACCGTGCAATGGCCATACTCGATAACGAGGGGGCAACCATCATGTATGCATGTATGTATTTATGTATGTATGTTTAAATATGTATGCATAAATTATGCATGTATGTATGCGTGTATGTATGTATGTATATGTGTGTGTGTGTATGTTCTGGTTTTATAATTTTACAAACTTTTGCCAATAGAGAGAGAGTCGGTTTCTAACATAGACACAAGACTCTCTCATTGGAATTTACACAACATCAACTAGGTAGATATATCTGCATGGCTGCATGTGTGTGTAGGTATGGATGTTATTGTACGTGTGGATGTGTAAGTTTTAAGCATGTACACACGCTTTTCATCTGTACATGTGTATATGCAGTTACTAGATGCAGAATATTTGGAATGTTTTACATATTTTTACTGTTCCATTAATTGATTGTGCTTGTAATTTCCTAACTAGTTGTGTTCTTTCTGTTCCTGTGAAGCCTAGCTTCTCAAGATTTGTATTGAGGCAGTTACTAACATACCCCAGCGCCCCAATAATCACAGGCATAAATCTGAAGGTGTAGTCAGGGTGGAGTATCTGCAGATTTCTCATTAATTCTGCATAGATATTCTCCTTTTCACTAATCTTTGATATTATATTGGCATATGCTGGGAATGCCTTCTTTTCCCTGTCCCATATTATATCCTGGCTGTTATGCTTGCATTTTATTGGGGTTTTTACTGGAACATTCCACCAGTACTCTTCCACCAGTACTCTTTCATATTATGTATATGTATACAGATTGCATTGTACAGTGTTTTGGCCACTACGTCACGCCTCATAGGTAGATAGTACTGTGATGACATTCTTTGGACAGCTGCTTATGACATGGGTGACACCTTCGATGTTAATTAGGCAGAGTCTGCACTTGTTATCACATCTAGGTGCTTTGACACTATCCCTTTCTCTTTTGTGTATCAGGTATTTTGTATTGATTTTCTGTTCTTGGATTGCAAAAGCGTATCCTTCAAAGTTGGAGCCAATATAGCGGTTGTTGGTCCAAGATAGACTACTTACCTTATCTATATTACTCTCACTCTGGAGGCTCCTGGCAACATATCCATGCATGTATTCACTGCGGTATTGCAGGGCGATTTCCCTGGGTGTGAGGTTTTGATTATCATACATTTCTGAAGGATTTCCTTCTCAACTCTCATAATCTAATGTAGACAAACGTACTCAATAGATGGGCTCCTTCGCTTGGTAGTTCATAAATGTTGTTGGAGAGATATGATGCGACACTAAAATGCTGTCTGGACTGATATGTGTTGCGGGTAGAAGCTATTATGGAAATTTCCGGTGTTGTTTAAGATTTTTCGGATTTTATCATTGACAGCTCATATTTCGTCTATCGTCCAATCGAGTATTCCAAACGTTGGTGTTAGGACAGGCACAGCAAACACATTGTAAGCCACTGTTTTATTGTGCCCAGAGAGTTCCGATGACCATATCTTTCTTAATCGGGTGTAGTTTTCCCTGGTTACGCGTTCCTTATTACATATACCATTATAGGATATGTTCTCATCCTTTCCACAGGTATTTGTAGCAGTCCTTGCCAGATATCGATGAAACAGTTAAGCCATTGATAAAAATGTTAGATTGGTTTGTAGTTTTCCCCCGCTTTACAGTCATATATGAACATTCTTTTTTTTTTTCTAGAACGTCGTAACCAGGTTTAAATTTTTCTTCATCCCATTTATGTTCTTGGCATAGAGTTGCAGGTTTTCCACAAATAAGTTATGCGCTAATTTTGTATCTTGTCCCGTGAGCCAATTATGTCTCCTTCACATTTCTTGAGCAGAAAATACAAGATTTTTAATGATAAAATAAATAGTGACACAAAGAGACTGTCTCATTGAAATATACCTCTGTAATATTCTATTTTATCAACGAAAATATAGGATAGTAACCCAAGATAGGTTCTCTATGGCTCTGATAATAGTGCCGGGGACTTTACCAAGTCGGGGGACCTCTATCATCCAATAGTGGGGAACAGAAGGACTGGTATGTTATTTTATCGACCAAGGAATGAGGAAAAACAAAGTTGCCCTTTGTAGGATTAAACTCTGAAATTAAAGGGACGTAACTACGTTCATCAACGTTGTCCGACAGCTACAATACAGCCACTACTTCCCTTTCAATCCCAACCTGTCAATGACCACCGCTGGTTCTATGACACAAAACCGTATAATTTATAGAGTTCATGTTAAAAACTTCCTATGACAATATGACTACAATACCACTACGGTACCCTGACACTATGACTACAATACCACTACGGTACCCTGACAATATGACTACAATACCACTACGGTACCCTGACAATATGACTACAATACCACTACGGTACCCTGACAATATGACTACAATACCACTACGGTACCCTGACAATATGACTACAATACCACTACGGTACCCTGACAATATGACTACAATGCCACTACGGTACCCTGACAATATGACTACAATACCACTACGGTACCCTGACAATATGACTACAATACCACTACGGTACCACTATGGTGCCCTGCTGACTCCATCAGGACTTTGTAGGTCCATACTTATACAACGTTGATATTTAGCTGAAAAACAAAAAGGACAAAAAATATAAAAAAAAGAATGTTATATATAAGGTCAGCTAAAAAGTTTATAGACTGACCAAGATACTCTCATGGAATGACCAAATGAGGTTTGTTGTTTAACATAGTCCCTAGAAAGAAACAAGGCAGTTATTAATAAAAAAAATTTGAAATTAATGCATGCAAGATTTCACAACCTAGCATCACTCCTACATAGACTGGCCAAGATACTCTCATGGAATGACCAAATGAGGTTTGTTGTTTAACATAGTCCCTAGAAAGAAACAAGGCAGTTATTAATAAAAAAAATTTGAAATTAATGCATGCAAGATTTCACAACCTAGCATCACTCCTACATAGACTGGCCAAGATTCTCTCATGTAATTACCAAATGAGGTTTGTTTTTCAATATAATCCCTGGAAAGAAACAATGTAGTTATTAATACGAAGAATTGAAATTAATGTATGCAGGATTTTAGTTCTAGCAGCACCCCTTCTTAAGCTGACTAAGATACTCTCACGGAATTACCAAATGAGGGTTATTGTTGAACATAGTCCCTGGAAAGAAAAATGCAGTTACTAATAAGAAGAGTTGAAATTAATGCTATAACATCAGTCCTTAGTCAACCTAAAACCTTTTCAGGCGATCCTCGTACAATTGAGTCTAAACAGACCCTCCGTGGGAATGACATCTACTCTGTGTTGTATTGTCAGACAGCAATTGTAAAGCGTTGGTTCCAAACCCACCAAATATAAATAATTTCTTCTTTTATTCCTGGGTCATGTGAGTCGAAGTTGCTATTCGCCACCAACTTGAAGGCAATTATATAATAAACCATATCATCTTACTCTCTTCTTTTCTTCATTTTCCCCTCTTGCTTTATATCTATCTCTCTTTCCACCCCCATAGCTTTATCCTCCCCTCTCTCTAACGTGCTATCTCTCCCTCCGCCCTACCCACAAATGCCAACATTGACACATCTGTTTAATGTTTGTGATATATATGTATAAAGATATGTATGTGTATATATATATGTATATATATATATATATACATGCATATATATATATATGCATATATAAATATATATATATATGTGTGCATAAATATATATATATATATGTGTGCATACATATATATATATATATGCATACATATATATATATGTGCATATATAAATATATATATATATATATATATATAAATATATATATATATATTTATATATGCACATATATATATATGTATGCATATATATATATATGTATGCACACATATATATATATATATACACATATATGTACGTATTTACGTGTATATATACATATATACATATCGATATGGATACAGATTCATGCAAATGCACACACACACACACACACACATACACACACATATATATATACATATATATATATATATCTACACTCGACAAGATAACTTTTACCAACAGATTCAAAGGCATTGTTTTCACTGACCTATAGCATGTCTGTGTCATGTTTGTAGTTTAAAAAACAGACATACTAGATACACCCTCAATCAGTATGTTTGTGACTTCTTCAACTGACATACATGAGTGTGTGTGTGAATATATACCGCATTATATACATATACTTATATATAGTTATATATATATATACATATATATATATATATATATATATATGTCTGTATATATATATATATATATATATATATGTGAAAAAATGGGGAGAAGAATACTGCAGGTTGCACATGGATAACATGTTATAAAATGAGTCCCTCATCAGTGATTTGCCAACGATCATAGATATTTCATTGCATTAAAAATCATATACCTCACGTTGGTGCAATAATAACTAAATTAAGTTATTAGGACAATTAAAACGCGTAAAGCGAGTGAGACAAGTAAACAACAAAGAGGAAAGCTAACCGTAGATAGGAAGGGAACAAGCTACATAGTTATTCTGTCAGCATAAGCTGGATATCAATATATATATATATATAAATATATATATATATATATATATATATATATATATATTGGTAAACGGAATAGAAAATGCTGACAAATTGTTCACAGTTGAAAAATGGTTTAATTAGGAATAAAAGAGTATTAGTGATTGTATGGGTTAGTATTCAGTTGTGGTTTTAAGTTTTTAAGTTTTTACCGGTTGCGCATTTCTAAATGCTTTTCAAAAATAATTTTGAGATAGAGTGTCCGTGTTGTTTGCTCTGATCTGATTAATTTTGGGAATTCTACCTGTTTTTATGTTAAAAAAGTGGCTCCAGCGTTATTTTTGTGTTGCAAAAATTCTTGTGGTCAAAACAATTTTGATTGGTCGGTAGAGGTCATGTGAATGTAAAAAGTTGATTTTGCGCCAAGACTGTTTTTATGTTAAAAAAGTGGCTCCAGCAAAAATTCTTGGTCAAAACAATTTTGATTGGTCGGTAGAGGTCATGTGAATAAAAAATTGGTTTTGCGCCAAGATTGAGAAATGCTTCTTTCACAACAAATGTGTGTGTGTGTGTGTGTGTGTGTGTGTGTGTGTAGTAGTAGTAGTAGTAAGGTGTTCGATGCTGCGACAATGGCCAGCAGCGATGTGTGTCAAATGGCTATTAAGATAAGTGTGTGTGTGTGTGTGTATAGCAGAGTGATTCGTGGTGGTAGGGATGGTCAGTAAGAATGTGTCTGAAAGCAATGGGGGGTATTTTAGCATGTCAAAAGATAAGTTGTGTGTGTGTGTGTGTGTGTGTGTGTGTGTGTGTGTGTGTGTGTGTGTGTGTGTGTGTACAGCAGAGTAATTTGTGGTGGCAGGGATGGTCAGTAAGAATGTGTCTGAAAGCAATGGGGGGTATTTTAGCATGTCAAAAGATATTTTTCAGCTTTTGTCTTATACGGAGAAGTGTGTGTGTGTGTGTGTATATAAGTCTCTTTGTATGTTGATGTACGCGTGTGTATGTGTTTGTGTATATATATGTGTGTGTGTGTGTGTGTGTGTGTGGGTGGACCAGTATTTTTTTCCCCCTGGTAAAATGGTGTACATTATTCGATTTTTTCAGTAAAATCGGTTCTCTTAATAGAACATCAAAAATCTTAACAATAAAAGGTGTGAAATGATATTCACTATATATATATACACATACATATATTTACTACATATATATATATATATATATACATATATACATACATATATATGCACATATATTTCTTTGTATTGCACCATAGAGCATGTGTGTTTACGTGTGTCATTGTGTTTATATGTGGGTAGAGATGTGTGCTGATGTAGGTATGTATGTTGACGTGTGTATGTTGTGGGTTCGTCTTAGGGAGAAGTGTTTAGACGGGGTCCGTATTTGTTGATGAAGTAAGATTCCTTGCTGATGCGCTGGGTGTGGGTGGCATTATCTTTAAATTTGTCAACCAGTGTTGGCGCAAAATCAACTTTTTACATTCACATGACCTCTACCGACCAATCAAAATTGTTTTGACCACAAGAATTTTTGCAACACAAAAATAACGCTGGAGCCACTTTTTTAACATAAAAACAGGTAGAATTCCCAAAACTAATCAGATCAGAGCAAACAGCACGGACACTCTATCGCAAAATTATTTTTGAAAAGCATTTAGAAATGCGCAACCGGTAAAAACTTAAAAACTTAAAACCACAACTGAATACTAACTCATACAATCACTAATACTCTTTTATTCCTAATTAAACCATTTTTCAACTGTGAACAATTTGTCAGCATTTTTTATTCCGTTTACCAATATATAATAACTTGTGTGTTACACCTCTATTCTTTTAACTATATATATATATATATATATATATATATATATATATATATATATATATATATATATATGTATCTTAAGTATAAACTTAAACTAAATATTAAGATAGTAGAAAGACCAGGTACCTCCATAAAAATACTTATTAGTAATACATACCCTTTTCAAAGACCTCCCTGTATAGATAAGAAATGTATAATCTGTAAACTAAGCTCCCATATTAACTGTCAAACTAGAAACATAGTATATAGCATAAGATGTACTGAGGGACAATTTAAAGATAAGAATATAGTGTACATAGGTGAGACAGCTCGTAGTATAGGTGAACGATTAAATGAACACTGGCGAGAGCTTCAAGATAAAAAAGAATCATCAGTACTCCACCAACATGATAAAATAGAACATAAGGGCAAATTAGAGAACATAGAAATAAAAATAAAATCTACACACAGAAAAGACGCAATGTTTAGACAAATCACAGAGGCAACAAACATAAATGAACTCCAACCAAAATTAAATAGAAAACATGAATGGAATAGCAACATCACAACTTACAATTAAGGACAAAATGAAAACACAAACACATAAAACAAACAAGCAACCAGTAACATGTAAATAAACAAATAAATAAACAAATAAAAACACACACAGACACCCGGATATAACACATGCGCAAACAAAGCACACAACACACACAAAAACAAGATGGTGTAGGACAGAACAAAGGAGAGGCACAAAACAAAGAAAAGAATCCCCAGTCACTGAGGAGGTCACAGAATGTGTGACGAAAGAACTTTGAGAATATATGAACAACCGTCCGGTTGTGGAACCAACCAACCAACCGGAAATTTATAAATTTTTAAATTTATAATTTAATTTATAATAAATTTGAGTGAACAACTGGTGCATGTGTTTCTTATTGGCAACATGACCCTCCCAAAGTATAACGATATGTATATATGTATATATATATATAAATATATATATATATATACATATACATATATATATGTGTGTGTGTGTATACATACATACATACATATATATACATACGCATATATATATATATATACATACGCATGTATATATATATACACACACACATACATACACACACACACACACATATATATATATATATATATATATATATATATTAATTTAACATATTAACAAAATAGATATTCTTGTGATCAAGTATATTTTATTATACATATTTCAGAGGTACTGAGTTAACTTCAACAGTACGTCCTCATCAGATAAAATAAGATGATGCATGGCATACCCTGACACAGTAGATGGTTAAGATTCAGTCATGGTATTGTAAAACTCATTCTTTGATTTATTCATTGAACCTTGTTTAACCTTTAAATATATATATATATATATATATACATATATATATATACGGGGGGGGGGGGGTGTATACATGCACACACACACATATATATATATAAATATATTTAGATATTTACATATATATTGAAAAATACATTAGCACATTCACACAAGCACACAAACCCAAATACACACACACACACACATACATATATACACATAATACATATATTGAAAAATATAGTTGCACGTTTTAGTCCTGTAGAAGCCATTTCTATATTAAATATTTATACTCTGCTATGTATTGAGTATCTTACTTACTGTGGTTGCACACACACACACACACACACACACACACACACACACATATATATATATATATATATATATATATATATGTGTGTGTGTGTGTGTGTGTGTGTGTGTGTGTAACCACAGTAAGTAAGATACTCAATACATATATATATACTACCAGATTTACCCGGCGTTGCTCGGGGCTAAGAATATACAGCTAGGATGTAAATTGAATGGACAATCCCATAAGGATTTAGGTTTTATGGGTTTGCTGACCCAGGCATGTGACTTAGAAGAAAATCGATGCTCGCTTGAGAGCCTTGTAGTGCAGAGAATAAACACCTACAATTTTGTCGCGAGTGACAAAGAAATGTGCAAGCTATAGCTGAAAAGTTGTAGGTCCCAACAGTTTGAATGGAAAGACCCATAAGGATTTTGTTTTGATTGATTTCTACCTTACATCATGCACTTTAGAAAAAATAATTTTGCTATCGATTTTGTATTGCTCAACGTGGATCGATTTGAAAGATTTTTGTGATGTGACCCTCTTAGCGACAGGTGCAACGTGCACAGAACATTTGGTCAAATTCGGTTGGGTATTGTAAAAGCCTTAGGTATCCAAAGTTGTCCACACACACACACACAGACACACACACACATCCTCGCTTTTGCTCTACGGTTCTTATATATTTGATATATATTTATCCTTATCGAGCCCTCTTTGGATTTTAGTCTTCAAATTTATTATTATTACACAAATTTATTATTATTAGCTCCAAAGCATAGAGCTAATTATTATGCTGCCAATACCTTAATGGGACACGGGTATACAATACCTAACTCCTATTAACCTAAGTATATATATATCTATATATATCCAGGGAGTGTAAGGTGAAGTTACT
>OZ024741.1:17417463-17537463 GCA_964016885.1 Eledone cirrhosa
ATGCATACATACATACATACATACATACATGCATACATGCATACATACATACATACATACATACATACATGCATACATACATACATTTTAATTGCTACTTCTTGTCAGAAGAGTGCCATGCCTTTTTGAACATTGCAAGATCATGTACACGCAGGTAACTTTTCTGACCCACTTTCGTTTTGTAGGTAGGTTCACAGATGTGACACTTGAACTGTTTGTCACCTGGTATTACCGGCTGGGGTGTGACTTCATACATTCTACCATGTCTGGCCAGTCCACCCGCTTACTTTCAAATAAGCCACACCCATTGCAAATGTGTCTTGGTGCGTATGGCGGTAGAAGTATCTTACAGGTGGCTCGAATTCTCCCTGGCACCTGTCATTTTAGATGGTTAACAAAACTAGCTCGTGTTAGAAGAAATCAGCTATATACATTCCTCAATTCCTGCTGGATTTTTGCAGGCATTGCAGTTGAGTCCCGCTTACGAAGTGAACGCTTCAAGACAGCATGCCCCACTCGTCCATACATACATGATGGCTGCCTCCTCGTTATCGAGTATGGCCATTGCACGATATACCATTATTAATAATTATTAATTAATTCTATCATGCAATGCCTGTGCGTGAAGATATTTTTTAAAGTAAGGAAAGACTGTGCACTGAGCCAATCCCACTCTCTGGGCGACAGTAGCTATAACCCGAAAAGAAGAAAAGATCATCATCATCGGTAACTACAGAGCCGCAGGTTTTATATCGGAGTTATCCCAGTTTCATGAGTTGCCTTCTAGAAGAATGCCTTGACAAAGGCTAGGGGTCCATTACTCCCAGTGATTTAACCCCGCGGTACACGTGTATATACATATTTACACACTTTCGGATGGCTGTTGACTCTTATGAGTTCTTTCGCCCTTTGTCAGGTTTCGTTTTTTGTCCTGCGGGGTGTCCAAAATCACCCTCCTCACCAAGTAAACTTGGTGGGGTTGCCGGTTTAGTCGACGACGACCCGACCATGCGACAGGTTGTACTGGGTTACATGTTACCAGTAGCACTCAAGAGTGACCCATACATACATACATACATACATACATACATACATACATACATACATACATGGTGGCTGCCAACTCGTTTTCGAGTATGGCCACTACTTTATATCCATGTAGGAGAACTCCTACCGATGCGCTGAACGAATGTGACCTTAGTCCAGCCAGCGACTTGAAAACTCTGGTACAAACACTACACTTGTGACAATTATTGACACATAGTGCTAGGCCCATGGTACCATGTGACGACAAGTGCAGAGAGATCTCCAGATATAAAGCAATGCCTGTGCCGTGAAGCTTTTATAGTGAGCACAGGCACTGCACAAAGCCAGTCCCACTCTCTTAACCAAGATGATATTTACCAAAAAGAAGAACAAGTCAACATCATTGGATACCATCAGGGTTGCAGGTGTTATATCAGAGTTTTCCTTCTCCTAGAATTCTGCCTTGACAAAGGCTAAGGGGTCATCTCTCCCGGTGATTTTGGATGGCCATTGACTCTTAAGAGCTCCTTTGCCCTTTGACAGGTTTTGTTTTTAGTCCTGCAGGATGTCCAAAGTCACCCTCCTCACCAAGAAACCTTGGTGGGGTTGCCAGTTTCGTCGCCAACGACCCGACCATGAGACAGGTTGTACTGGGATACATGTTACCAGTAGCACTAAGTGGTGACCCGACATACATACATACATACATACATGATGGCTGCCCCCTCGTTATCGAGTATGGCCATTGCACAAAAAAAAAAAAAAAAAAAATAATAATAATAATAATAATAATAATAATAATAATAATAATAGCAATAATAATAATAACGACAACAACAATAATAATATACATATTCATATATATATACACACACACGCACGCACATAAGCATATCTACACACACACACACACACACACACAAACACACGATAGCAACTAACAGTGCTGCGATCGAATGTGGCTTTTTAGCCCAGCCAATGATCTAAAATGTCTTGCACAGAGTCGGCAACCAAAACATTTACTGGGAATAGTCGGCTGTGGTTGGAGTTCGTGTACTTTTGCATGTCGCTTGAGTCCTCCTGCTGATTTACATTCTCTACCACATGTTTGGCAAGCATGATGAGTAGCATCTCCAACAGCAGCCTGGTAGTCAACCACTGGTCTTACTTTATGACTGCGAAGATGACTTTCGAGTCCAGCTTTGCTTAGGCAGAGTCTCGCACAGACGCTGCATGTCAGAAACATAGGAGGACCCTCGCCGTCTGGAAGTGCAACAGCAATACCCTTCCTCACGTCCCGCTTTACTTTCTCGTGTGCGATTCGAGATGCCTCAAAGGCAACTTTTCCCTCATATACAGTCTTTCTCCATTTATTACGATCAGCAGCAATATTTTCCCATGTATCAGCAGAGATGTTAGCGTCTTTCAGAGAGGCCTTCAAGGAATCCTTATACCTCTTTTTTGGTTTATGTGGCGGTCGTTTTCCTTTAACCAACTCTCCATAGAAGAGTTGTTTTGGTATTCTAGAATCCTTCATCCTGGCAAGGTGACCACTCCAACGGAGTCGCTGCTTAAGCACAAGAGCTTCTATACTGTCACACATAGAGCTTTCCAAAATCTCGACATCACTGATGTGGTCCCTCCAGCGAACGCCATGTATCCGTCTGAGACACATCTGATGGAAACGCTCCAATTGCTTAAGGTGGCGTCGATATGTGACCCAGGTCTCGCAGGCATAAAGAAGACAAGAGAGTACACATGCCCTGTACACCTTTACCTTTGTCCTCCTGCATATGTCTCGCCGACCCCAGAGTCGCCTTTCTAGCTTTCCGAAAGCATCACTTGCTTTCCTAATCCTAAGTGAGATTTCACCGTCAAGGTTGCCGTATCGATTGACAGTGCTTCCCAGGTAGACAAACTGATCAACCACTCCAAGTCGTTTGCCATACACATAGATGTTTGGTTCAGTGTACTGCCCACCAGGTGCAGGTTGGTACATGACGACGGTTTTCTTGAGACTGACAGTCAAACCCAGGGCAGTGCAAGCGTCAGAAAATACATTCAAAATGTGCTGCATATCACTCTCTGTGTGCGCTACAAGATCGCAATCATCTGCATACAAGAGGTCTCTTATGACTGATGTAAATACTTTTGTCTTCGCAGCAAAGCGCCTGATGTTAAATATGCTGCCTGAGGTTCGATATCGGATGTAAACACCATGCTCGCAATTCCTGAATGCAATACAGAAAACCATTGCAAAGTATATGGCAAACAGGGTCGGTGCTGGAATATCCCCCTGTTTCACTCCATTTTTTACTGAGATAGGCTCCGACATGTTACCTCCGACATTAACCCAAGCCTTCATGTCGTCATGGAAAGACCTAACTAAAGCAAGGAACTTATCAGGGCAACCAAGTTTCTGGAGAACCTTCCATAATGCATCTCTGTTGACAGTATCGAAAGCCTTTGTCAGATCGACAAAAACCTGATACAGATCCAAGCCCTGTTCAATGCACTTCTCCTGGAGCTGTCTAGCTGAGAAGATCATATCAGTAGTGCCGCGTCCAACACGAAAACCAGATTGACTTTCAGGAAGGACACAATCTGCAATGTGTGTCAGCAGACGGTCCAGAAGCACCCTACATAAAACTTTCCCCACGACAGAAAGCAATGATATACCTCTGTAGTTCCCACAATCATTCCTGTTACCCTTTCCCTTGTACAAGACCACCATTACCGCATCTCTCCAGTCCCCAGGCACGGATTCATTAGCCCATATCCCTCCAAACAGAGAGTGAAGATGTTGCAGGAGTCTCTCACCACCATATTGTAGGAGCTCAGCATGTATGCCATCCATACCTGGAGATCTTCCACTGTTCAGCTTCGAAATAGCCACCGCAACCTCCACAAGTGTCGGAGGTTCTGCGAGAGCTACTTTCACAGGACTTTCCGGAATGAGATTGAGGAAATCTTCACTGACGACAGACGGCTGATTCAAAAGATCATCAAAGTGCTCTCGCCACCTTCGTAGAATTCCCTGTGAGTCACGAAGAAGTTCTTTGCCATCCCTGCTGCGAATCGGTGTCACCAGAGAAGAAGACGGTCCATAAACCTCACGCAAGAGACTGTACAACAGCTTTGTGTTATTGCAATCAGACGCAGTTTGTATCTCACCAGCCTTCTCACTCCACCACTGATCCTTCATCCGAGAAAGACTCCGCCTAACACGTGATTTTACATCCCTGAGCTCCTCATGCAACGTATTCCTCTCCCGTGGCCCTGCCGTCAAGTAGCGTGACAGAGCGCGCCTCTTATCAGCCAACAAGTCATCTATATGCACATCTTTCTCATCAAACCAGTCCTGATGTTTTCTCTGCACCAATCCCAGAACACGTCTGCCTACATCATAAACCGACTTTTTAAGGGTCGGCCAATCCTCACCAAGATCTGCAGCCTGCATCTCTTCTTCCAATGTCCTCTTCACATTTTTATCCTTAAGACGAGCAGCATTCAATCTTTTGGGCAGGGTAACACCAGGAGCCCGGATTTTACGTTTGGTGATTAGATTCACTTTTGCGCGTACCAGGCGGTGGTCCGTCCAGCACTCAGCTCCACGAAGAACACGAACACACCGCACATCCTGTCTGTCACGCATCCTGACTAGGACGTAGTCCAAAAGATGCCATTCCTCAGATGCAGGATGCATCCATGTGGTCTTGAATTTGTTCTTTTGTTGGAACATGGTGTTGGTAACACACAGATCCAGCTCCTCACACATCTGCAGCAAGAGCATACCATTGCTGTTACACTTTCCCACCCCATGCCTTCCGATTACATTCCATGTGTTAAAATCCCTACCCACTCTAGCATTAAAGTCACCAAGCACGATGACTTTGTCTGCCTGAGGGATATTTCTTAAAACACCTTTCAAGGCATGGTAAAAGGACAGTTTTTCTTCATCGACAGAATTCATAGTTACATACATACATACATACATACATACATACATACATACATACATACATACATACATACAGCTCCCTAATTGATAGACTACAAATGGCTGCGATAGCTGGCACCTTCAAAATTTGCAAAACATTCTTGTGATTCAAGAGATGACGATTTCTTTTCCTCTACAGCCTTGCCCCCAGGAAGGTGGCCGGTCAAAAATGTACTCGAAATTAAGAAGAAGAGAAGCATACATACATATACACATACATACATCCATACATACATACAAACATACATCAAAAACTCACACCCAGGGATGTCGCTCAGCAGTATCGCAGTGAATCCATGGATGAAAAACTGCATGCCTATCAACAAAATATCATGCATGGATATGTTGCCAGCAAGCTCCAAAGTGAGAGTAATATAGATAAGGAAAGTAGCCTATCTTGGACCAACAACCGCTATATTGGCTCCCACTTTGAAGGATACGCTTTTGCATTCCAGGAACAGGAGATTAGCTCGAAATACCTGATTCACAAAAGAGATAGGGATGCAGGCAAAACACCTAGATGTGATAACAAGTGCAGACTCTGCAGAACTAACATCGAGGATATCACCCATGTCATCAGCAGCTGTCCAAAGATGTCATCGCGGTACTATCTACCTATGAGGCATGATGTAGCGGCCAAAACACTGTACAATGCAGTTCGTAAAAAAGATAGCCCCGATAATAAACACATTAAAAGCTACAACAATGTGGAAGACATCCGTGTACATAATATGAAAGAGTACTGGTGGAATGTTCCAGTAAAAACCCCAATAAAATGCAGGCATAACGGACTAGATATTATGATATGGGACAGGGAGAAGAAAGCATGCGCACTAGTGGAAATTAGCTGCCCAGCAGATACCAATATAATATCAAAGATTAGTGAAAAGGAGAACATTTATGCAGAACTGATGTGAAATCTGCAGATACTCCACCCTGATTACACCTTCAGATTTATGCCTGTGATTATTGGGGAACTGGGATATGTTAGTAACTGCCTCAATACAAATATTGAGAAGCTAGGCTTCACAGGAACAGAAAGAACACAACTAGTCAGGATATTACAAGTACAATCCATTAATGGAACAGTAAAAATATGTAAAACATTCCAAAAATTTTGCATCTAATAACTGCATATACACATATACAGATGCAAACCATATACACATGCACACATACAACTCAAAACATACACATCCACACATACAATAACATCCATATCTACACATGCATGCATACATACATATTCCTTAGAGCGTCCTGAACGAAGGACCGCTCTTGTTGCAAAGGAGCTTCGACGTTACGATCTTGACGTCGTGGCTTTATCTGAGACGAGGTTAGCTGGAGATGGTCATTTACAGAATTTTGTGGAGAATATACATTCTTCTGGAAAGGAAGAGATGAAGGAACCAGAAGAGAGGCTGGGGTAGGATTTGCTGTTAAGACTGTTCTTGTGAATAAATTAGAAGAATTCCCAGTAGGGATTAGTGAGCGTCTTATTCCATGAGAATTCTGCTGGACAAAGGAAGATATGCGACCCTGGTGAGTGTGTATGCTCAAGGATGTAAAATCACGTGTTAGGCGGAGTCTTTCTCAGATGAAGGATCAGTGGTGGAGTGAGAAGGCTGGTAAGATACAAACTGCGTCAGATTCCAATAACACAAAGCTGTTGTACAGTCTCTTGCGTGAGGTTTATGAACCATCTTCTTCTCTGGTGACACCGCTTCGCAGCAAAGATGGCAAAGAACTTATTCGTGACTCACAAGGAATTCTACGAAGGTGGCGAGAGCACTTTGATGATCTTTTGAATCAGCCGTCTGTCGTCAGTGAAGATTATCTCAATCTCATTCCAGAAAGTTCTGTGAAAGTAGCTCTCACAGAACCTCCGACGCTTGTGGAGGTTGCAGTGGCTATTTCGAAGTTGAACAGTGGAAGGTCTCCAGATATGGATGGCATACATGCTGAACTCCTACAATATGGTGGTGAGAGACTCCTGCAACATCTTCACTCTTTGTTTGGCAGGATATGGGCTAATGAATCCGTACCTGAGGACTGGAGAGATGCAGTAATGGTGGTCTTGTACAAGGGAAAGGGTAACAGGAATGATTGTGGGAACTACAGAGGTATATCATTGCTTTCTGCGTAGGGAACGTTTTATGTAGGGTGCTTCTGGACCGTCTGCTGACAGACATTTCAGATTGTGTTCTTCCTGAAAGTCAATCTGGTTTTCGTGCTGGACGCGGCACTACTGATATGATCTTCTCAGCTAGACAGCTCCAGGAGAAGTGCATGGAACAAGGTTTGGATCTGTATCAGGTTTTTGTCGATCTGACAAAAGCTTTCGATACTGTTAACAGAGATGCATTATGGAAGGTTCTCCAGAGACTTGGTTGCCCTGATAAGTTCAGTGATGTCGAGATTTTGGAAAGCTCTATGTGTGACAGTATAGAAGCTCTTGTGCTTAAGCAACGACTCCGTTGGAGTGGTCACCTTGCCAGGATGAAGGATTCTAGAATACCAAAACAACTCTTTTATGGAGAGTTAGTTAAAGGAAAACGACCGCCACATAAACCAAAAAAGAGGTATAAGGATTCCTTGAAAGCCTCTTTGAAAAACGCTAACATCTCTGCTGATACATTGGAAAATATTGCTGCTGATCGTAATAAATGGAGAAAGACTGTATATGAGGGAAAAGTTGCCTTTGAGGCATCTCGAATCGCATACGAGAAAGTAAAGCAGGATGTGAGGAAGGTCATTGCTGTTGCACTTCCAGACGGCGGGGGTCCTCCTATGGTGCTGACATGCAGCGTCTGTGCGAGACTCTGCCTAAGCAAAGCTGGACTCGAAAGTCATCTTCGCAGTCATAAAGTAAGACCAGTGGTTGACTACCAGGCTGCTGTTGGAGATGCTACTCATCATGCTTGCCAAACATGTGGTAGAGAATGTAAATCAGCAGGAGGGCTCAAGCGACATGCAAAAGTACATGAACTCCAACCACAGTCGACTATTCCCAGTGAATGTTTTGGTTGCCGACTCTGTGCAAGACATTTTAGATCATTGGCTGGGCTAAAAAGCCACATTCGATCGCAGCACTGTTAGTTGCTATCGTGTGTGTGTATAGATATGTTTATGTGCGTGCGCGTGTGTGTATATATATATGTATATGTATATTATTATTGTTGTTGTCGTAGCCCCCTTCCTTTAGCCGGGAAGGGCAGGCAGTTTTTATCTGTCTGGTGGCCATGGCGAAAGAGATAGTATGGTGGACACGTTTGAAAGGGCTGAAGACGAGCACTTACCTCTTCGGTGATGCCCTGATTAACTTTTTCAAATTTCACTTGAAAAGGAAAATCAGGGTAGAGAGGGAAGTGCTCTCTTCCCAGCATTTTGTTGAAAGATGGGTGAGAGAAGCAAGTATGGCCCGAATGAATGGGCCTTCTCTGAGTATGTGTCTGTAAATTAAAGGTGGAAAACTGGGAGAGGGCACTTGCCCTGGTGGTCAGGGCCACTGTGGTCTTTTAATGGGCTTTCTTCACAAATGTCCCTCGGAAGTCTCCCCCCCCATTGGGGAATTTTTCTTTGTTATTTTTATTTCATCCTCTGTTTTTTTACACGCAGAAATGCCCATTTGTACCGTCCTGTATTGTCCTGTACTGTCCTTAATGTCTACTTTATGTAAACCCTTGTGGTTAATAAAGAAAACATTATTGTTGTTGTCGTTATTATTATTATTGTTATTATTATTATTATTATTGTTATTAATGTATATGTGTGTATGTATATATATATGTGTGTATATATGTATATGTATGTATGTGTGTGTGTAAATATATGTATATATATATATATATATATATATATATATATATAATGTAGATAAATCTACATATATATATAACGAAGGAAATGTGGTAAGGAACCAGGTGGACCATAACGCACCAAAATACTCAATACTTAGGGTAGTAGAATGGGTAATAGGAACGAGTAGGACGCCGACGGCTGAGCTCAAGCCGTTTCGACGGCTAATTCTGGACGGCTAATTCTGGACAGAATTAGCCGTCGAAACGGCTTGAGCTCAGCCGTCGGGGTCCTACTCGTTCCTATATATATATATATATATATATATATATATATATATATATATATATATTCTTATTTTTTATTTTATTTATTTATTTATTTATTCTATTTATTTTTTTCCTCGTGCAATGGCCATACTCGATAACGAGGGGGCAGCCATGATGTATGTATGTCCTTCACTCCCATGTGAAGGACCCCTAGCCTTTCTCGGGGCATTCTTCTAGGAGAAGGCAACTCAGGAAACTGGGATAACTCCGATATAAAACCTGCGGCTCAGTAGTTACCGATGATGTTGATCTTTTCTTCTTTTCGGGTTATAGCTACTGTCGCTCAGAGAGTGGGATTGGCTCAGTGCACAGTCTTTCCTCACTTTAAAAAATATCTTCATGCACAGGTATTGCACGATAGAATCAATTAATTATTATTAATAATGGTATATCGTGCAATGGCCATACTCGATAACGAGGGGGCAGCCATCATCATCATCATCATGTATGTGTGTATGTAAGTATGTGTGTATTGTGTGTATGTATGTATGTACATATGTATGTATGTGTGTATGTATGCGTGTATGTATGCGTGTATGTATAGATGGTAGACTTAATCCATTGCAAAGTGTAACACCACCACATGGTCAGCTTCGTTGTAAGTATTGAAAACCTGATCGTTTCTTTCATAAGGTTGACTAGGTGACCCTCAAGAACTAGTAACCCTGCAAAATCTAGGGATTCAACAGGGAAGCCCCACAGCGACAAGGGGCTCATGACTTTTTTATTTTTTTCCTGATACATTGTTAACAGATTGATGTGCAACAGTGGGTTGATATGTCTGAAAGTGGTTTTCTCTTTGATATAGCTTCCCTTCCTCCGGAGGCTCTGTAAAGGGCCATGGCTCTGCTATTCTTGCCATGATAAAATAGCAAATATATAAATACGAGGGTGGGTTGAAAAGTTCATTAGCTGACTTTGAAAGATGATGCTAGGGCTGTGAAATCTTACATGCATTAATTTCAACTCCTCTTATTAATAACTGCATTGTTTCTTTCCGAGATTATGTCGAAAAATAAGCCTCATTCGGTCATTCCATGAGAGTATCTTGGTCAGCCTATGAAGGGGTGATGCTAGAGCTGTGAAATCTTACATGCATTAATTTCAACTCCTCTCATTAATAACTGCATTGTTTCTTTCCAAGACTATGTCGAAAAATAAGCCTCATTCGGTCATTCCATGAGGGTATCTTGGTCAGCCTATGAACTTTTCAGTCGACTTTCGTAAATAAAGACAATAAACTACGGCTGTCAAAGCAGATTGGGAGAGGTAATAATTGTTTCTACTTTTTTTGCACAAGGCCAGCAATTATCCCAGTGCATTACTGGTACTTTATTTTATCGACCCTGTAAGGATGAAAGGCAAAGTTAACCGGGATTTGAACTCAGTCCGTAAAGGGCCGTAACTATGCTGCAAGGCATGGCGTCAGACCCTCTACTGATACTACCAATCTACCACCCTAACATGGCGTCAGAGCCTCCACCGATACTACCAATCCACCACCCTAATATGGCGTCAGATCCTCTACAGATACTACCAATCCACCACCCTAATATGGCGTCAGACCCTCTACCGATACTACCAATCCACCACCCTAATATGGCGTCAGACCCTCTACAGATACTACCAATCCACCACCCTAATATGGCGTCAGACGCTCTACCGATACTACCAATCCACCACCCTAACATGGCGTCAGACCCTCTACCGATTCTGCCAATCCACCACCCTAACATGGCGTCAGACCCTCTACCGATACTGCCAATCCACCACCCTAACATCGCGTCCTACCCTCCACCGATACTGCCAATCCACCACCCTAGCATGGCGTCAGACCCTCCAACGATACTACCAATCCACCACCCTAATATGGCGTCAGACCCTCTACCGATACTACCAATCCACCATCCTAGCATGGCATCAGACCCTCCACCGATACTACCAATCCACCACCCTAATATGGCGTCAGACCCTCTACCGATACTACCAATCCACCACCCTAGCATGGCGTCAGACCCTCCACCGATACTACCAATCCACCACCCTAATATGGCGTCAGACCCTCTACAGATACTACCAATCCACCACCCTAACATCGCGTCCTACCCTCCACCGATAGTGCCAATCCACCACCCTAAGATAGCGTCAGACCTCTACCGATACTGCCAATCCACCAACCTAACATGGCATCAGACCCTCCACCGATACTACCAATCCACGAACCTAACATGGCGTCAGACCCTCCACCGATACTACCAATCCACCACCCTAACATGGCGTCCTACCCTCCACCGATACTGCCAATCTACCACCCTAGCATGGCTTCAGACCCTCCACCGATACTACCAATCCACCACCCTAACATGGCGTCAGACCCTCTACCGATACTACCAATCCACCACACTAGCATGGCGTCCGACTCTCTACCGATACTGCCAATCCACCACCCTAGCATGGTGTCCGACCCTCTACCGATACTACCAATCCACCAACCTAGCATGGCGTCAGACCCTCCACCGATACTACCAATCCACCACCCTAACATGGCGTCAGACCCTCTACCGATACTACCAATGCACCACCCTAACAAGGCGTCCGACCCTCTACCGATACTACCAATCAACCACCCTAACATGGCGTCAGACCCTCCACCGATACTACCAATCCACCACCCTAGCATGGCGTCCAACCCTCTACCGATACTGCCAGTCAACCACCCTAACATGGCGTCCAACCCTCTACCGATACGGCCAATCAACCACCCTAACATGGCGTCAGACCCTCCACCGATACTACCAATCCGCCACCCTAGCATGGCGTCCAAATCTCTACCGATACTACCAATCCACCACCCTAACATGGCGTCCAACCCTCTACCGATACTACCAATCCACCACCCTAGCATGGCGTCCAACCCTCTACCGATACTGCCAATCCACCACCCTAGCAAGGCGTCCAACCCTCTACCGATACTACCAATCCACCACCCTAGCATGGCATCCGACCCTCCACCGATACTGCCAATCCACCACCCTAACATGGCGTCAGACCCTCTACCGATACTGTCAATCCACCACCCTAACATGGCGTCAGACCCTCTACCGATACTACCAATCCACCACCCTAACATGGCGTCAGACCCTCTACCGATACTGCAAATCCACCACGCTAACATGGCGTCAGACCCTCTACCGATACTGTCTATCCACCACCCTAACATGGCGTCAGACCCTCTACCGATACTGCAAATCCACCACCCTAACATGGCGTCAGACCCTCTCTCGATACTGCCAATCCACCACCCTACCATGGCGTCAGACCCTCTACCGATACTGTCAATCCACCACCCTAACATGGCGTCAGACCCTCCACCGATACTGCCAATCCACCACCCTAACATGGCATCAGACCCTCCACCGATACTGCCAATCCACCACCCTAACATGGCGTCAGACCCTCCACCGATACTGCCAATCCACAACCCTAACATGGCATCAGCCCCTCCACCGATACTGCCAATCCACCACCCTAACATGGCGTCCGACCCTCTACCGATACTACCTATCCACCACCCTAACATGGCGTCAGACCCTCCACCGATACTGCCAATCCACCACCCTAACATGGCATCAGACCCTCTACCGATACTGCCAATCCACCACCCTAACATGGCGTCAGACCCTCTACCGAAACTACCAATCAACCACCCTAACATGGCGTCCTACACTCCACCGATACTGTCAATCCACCACCCTAACATGGCATCAGACCCTCTACCGATACTGCCAATCCACCACCCTAACATAGCGTCTGAACCTCTACCACCCTAACATAGCGTCCTACCCTCCACCGATACTGCCAATCCACCACCCTAACATGGCGTCTGACCCTCTACCGATACTACCAATCCACCACCCTAACATGGCGTCCAACCCTCTACCGATACTACCAATCCACCACCCTAACATGGCGTCAGACCCTCTACCGATACTGCCAATCCACCACCCTAGCATGGCGTCCAACCCTCTACCGATACTACCAATCCACCACCCTAACATGGCGTCCTACCCTCTACCGATACTACCAATCCACCACCCTAGCATGGCGTCCAACCCTCTACCGATACTACCAATCCACCACCCTAACATGGCGTCCGACTCTCTACCGATACTACCAATCCACCACCCTAGCATGGCGTCCGACCCTCTACCGATACTACCAATCCACCACACTAGCATGGCGTCCGACCCTCTACCGATACTACCAATCCACCACCCTAACATGGCGTCAGACCCTCTACCGATACTACCAATCCGCCACCCTAACATGGCGTCAGACCCTCTACCGATACTACCAATCCACTACCCTAATATGGCGTCTGACCCTCCACCGATACTGCCAATCCACCACCCTAACATGGCGTCAGACCCTCTACCGATACTGCCAATCCACCACCCTAACATGGCGTCAGACCCTCTACCGATACTGCCAATCCACCACCCTAACATGGCGTCTGACCCTCCACCGATACTGCCAATCCACCACCCTAACATGGCGTCTGACCCTCCACCGATACTGCCAATCAACCACCCTAACATGGCCTCTGACCCTCCACCGATACTACCAATCCACCACCCTAACATAGCGTCAGACCCTCTACCGATACTGCCAATCCACCACCCTAACATGCCGTCCGACCCTCCACCGATACTGCCAATCCACCACCCTAACATGGCGTCCGACCCTC
The DNA here is from genome assembly GCA_964016885.1 of Eledone cirrhosa. NCBI lineage: Eukaryota > Metazoa > Mollusca > Cephalopoda > Octopoda > Eledonidae > Eledone > Eledone cirrhosa. Next base: position 17,431,364 of record OZ024741.1, read on the forward strand.
CACCGATACTACCAATCCACCACCCTAACATGGGGTCAGACCCTCTACCGATACTGCCAATCCACCACCCTAACATCGCGTCCTACCAACCACCGATACTGCCAATCCACCACCCTAGCATGGCGTCAGACCCGCCACCGATACTACCAGTCCACCACCCTAACATGGCGTCAGACCCTCTACCGATACTGCCAATCCACCACCCTAACATCGCGTCCTACCCACCACCGATACTGCCAATCCACCACCCTAGCATGGCGTCAGACCCTGCACCGATACTACCAGTCCACCACCCTAACATGGCGTCCTACCCTCTACCGATACTGCCAATCCACCACCCTAACATGGCGTCCTACCCTCCACCGATACTGCCAATCCACCACCCTAATTTGGCGTCAGACCCTCCACCGATACTACCAATCCACCACCCTAACATGGCGTCCGACCATCTACCGATACTGCCAATCCACCACCCTAACATGGCGTCCTACCCTCCACCGATACTGCCAATCCACCACCCTAACTTGGCGTCAGACCCTCCACCGATACTACCAATCCACCACCCTAACATGGCGTCCGACCATCTACCGATACTGCCAATCCACCACCCTAACATGGCGTCAGAACCTCTACCGATACTACCAATCCACCACCCTAACATGGCGTCCTACCCTCCACCGATACTGCCAATCCACCACCCTAACATGGCATCAGATCCTCTACCGATACTGCCAATCCACCACCCTAGCATGGCTTCAGACCCTCCACCGATACTACCAATCCACCACCCTAACATGGCGTCAGACCCTCTACCGATACTACCAATCCACCACCCTAACATGGCGTCAGACCCTCTACCGATACTGCCAATCCACCACCCTAACATGGCGTCAGACCCTCTACCGATACTGCCAATCCACCACCCTAACATGGCGTCTGACCCTCTACCGATACTACCAATCAACCACCCTAACATGGCGTCTGATCCTCTACCGATACTACCAATCAACCACCCTAACATGGCGTCCAACCCTCTACCGATACTACCAATCCACCACCCTAACATGGCGTCTGAACCTCTACCGATACTACCAATCAACCAGCCTAACATGGCGTCCAACCCTCTACATATACTACCAATCCACCACCCTAACATGGCGTCTGACCCTCTACCGATACTACCAATCAACCACCCTAACATGGCGTCTGACCCTCTACCGATACTACCAATCAACCACCCTAACATGGCGTCTGACCCTCTACCGATACTACCAATCAACCACCCTAACATGGCGTCCAACCCTCTACCGATACTACCAATCCACCACCCTAACATGGCGTCTGACCCTCTACCGATACTACCAATCAACCACCCTAACATGGCGTCTGACCCTCTACCGATACTACCAATCCACCACCCTAACATTGCGACAGACCCTCTACCGATACTGCCAATCCACCACCCTAGCATGGCGTCCAACCCTCTACCGATACTACCAATCCACCACCCTAACATGGCGTCCTACCCTCTACCGATACTACCAATCCACCACCCTAGCATGGCGTCCGACCCTCTACCGATACTACCAATCCACCACCCTAGCATGGCGTCCGACCCACTACCGATACTGCCAATCCACCACCCTACCATGGCGTCAGACCCTCTACCGATACTGTCAATCCACCACCCTAACATGGCGTCAGACCCTCTACCGATACTGCCAATCCACCACCCTAACATGGCGTCAGACCCTCCACCGATACTGCCAATCCACCACCCTAACATGGCATCAGACCCTCCACCGATACTGCCAATCCACCACCCTAACATGGCATCAGACCCTCCACCGATACTGCCAATCCACCACCCTAACATGGCATCAGCCCCTCCACCGATACTGCCAATCCACCACCCTAACATGTCGTCCGACCCTCTACCGATACTACCTATCCACCACCCTAACATGGCGTCAGACCCTCCACCGATACTGCCAATCCACCACCCTAACATGGCATCAGACCCTCTACCGATACTGCCAATCCACCACCCTAACATGGCGTCAGACCCTCTACCGAAACTACCAATCAACCACCCTAACATGGCGTCCTACACTCCACCGATACTGTCAATCCACCACCCTAACATGGCATCAGACCCTCTACCGATACTGCCAATCCACCACCCTAACATAGCGTCTGACCCTCTACCACCCTAACATAGCGTCCTACCCTCCACCGATACTGCCAATCCACCACCCTAACATGGCGTCTGACCCTCTACCGATACTACCAATACACCACCCTAACATAGCGTCCAACCCTCTACCGAAACTACCAATCCACCACCCTAACATGGCGTCAGACCCTCTACCGATACTGCCAATCCACCACCCTAGCATGGCATCCAACCCTCTACCGATACTACCAATCCACCACCCTAACATGGCGTCCTACCCTCTACCGATACTACCAATCCACCACCCTAGCATGGCGTCCAACCCTCTACCGATACTACCAATCCACCACCCTAACATGGCGTCCGACTCTCTACCGATACTACCAATCCACCACCCTAGCATGGCGTCCGACCCTCTACCGATACTACCAATCCACCACACTAGCATGGCGTCCGGCCCTCTACCGATACTACCAATCCACCACCCTAACATGGCGTCAGACCCTCTACCGATACTACCAATCCGCCACCCTAACATGGCGTCAGACCCTCTACCGATACTACCAATCCACTACCATAATATGGCGTCTGACCCTCCACCGATACTGCCAATCCACCACCCTAACATGGCGTCAGACCCTCCACCGATACTGCCAATCAACCACCCTAACATGGCGTCTGACCCTCCACCGATACTGCCAATCCACCACCCTAACATACCGTCAGACCCTCTACCGATACTGCCAATCCACCACCCTAACATGGCGTCCGACCCTCCACCGATACTACCAATCCACCACCCTAACATGGGGTCAGACCCTCTACCTATACTGCCAATCCACCACCCTAACATCGCGTCCTACCCACCACCGATACTGCCAATCCACCACCCTAGCATGGCGTCAGACCCTGCACCGATACTACCAGTCCACTACCCTAACATGGCGTCCTACCCTCTACCGATACTGCCAATCCACGACCCTAACATGGCGTCCTACCCTCCACCGATACTACCAATCCACCACCCTAACTTGGCGTCAGACCCTCCACCGATACTGCCAATCCACCACCCTAACATGGCATCAGATCCTCTAACGATACTGCCAATCAACCACCCTAGCATGGCTTCAGACCCTCCACCGATACTACCAATCAACCACCCTAACATGGCGTCAGACCCTCTACCGATACTGTCAATCCACCACCCTAACATGGCGTCTGACCCTCTACCGATACTACCAATCAAGCACCCTAACATGGCGTCTGACCCTCTACCGATACTACCAATCAACCACCCTAACATGGCGTCCAACCCTCTACCGATACTACCAATCAACCACCCTAACATGGCGTCTGACCCTCTACCGATACTACCAATCCACCACCCTAACATGGCGTCTGACCCTCTACCGATACTACCAATCCACCACCCTAACATGGCGTCTGACCCTCTACCGATACTACCAATCAACCACCCTAACATGGCGTCTGACCGTCTACCGATACTACCAATCCACCACCCTAACATGGCGTCAGACCCTCTACCGATACTGCCAATCCACAACCCTAGCATGGCGTCCAACCCTCTACCGATACTACCAATCCACCACCCTAACATGGCGTCCTACCCTCTACCGATACTACCAATCCACCACCCTAGCATGGCGTCCGACCCTCTACCGATACTACCAATCCACCACCCTAGCATGGCGTCCGACCCTCTACCGATACTACCAATCCACCACCCTAACATGGCGTCAGACCCTCTACCGATACTACCAATCCGCCACCCTAACATGGCGTCAGACCATCTACCGATACTACCAATCCACCACACTAGCATGGCGTCCGACCCTCTGCCGATACTACCAATCCACCACCCTAGCATGGCGTCCGACCCTCTACCGATACTACCAATCCACCACCCTAACATGGCGTCAGACCCTCTACCGATACTACCAATCCACTACCCTAATATGGCGTCAGACCCTCTACCGAAACTACCAATCCACCACCCTAACATGGCGTCTGACCCTCTACCGATACTACCAATCCACCACCCTAACATGGCGTCAGACCCTCTACCGATACTGCCAATCCACCACCCTAGCATGGCATCCAACCCTCTACCGATACTACCAATCCACCACCCTAACATGGCGTCCTACCCTCTACCGATACTACCAATCCACCACCCTAGCATGGCGTCCAACCCTCTACCGATACTACCAATCCACCACCCTAACATGGCGTCCGACTCTCTACCGATACTACCAATCCACCACCCTAGCATGGCGTCCGACCCTCTACCGATACTACCAATCCACCACACTAGCATGGCGTCCGGCACTCTACCGATACTACCAATCCACCACCCTAACATGGCGTCAGACCCTCTACCGATACTACCAATCCGCCACCCTAACATGGCGTCAGACCCTCTACCGATACTACCAATCCACTACCATAATATGGCGTCTGACCCTCCACCGATACTGCCAATCCACCACCCTAACATGGCGTCAGACCCTCTACCGATACTGCCAATCCACCACCCTAACATGGCGTCTGACCCTCCACCGATACTGCCAATCAACCACCCTAACATGGCGTCTGACCCTCCACCGATACTGCCAATCCACCACCCTAACATACCGTCAGACCCTCTACCGATACTGCCAATCCACCACCCTAACATGGCGTCCGACCCTCCACCGATACTACCAATCCACCACCCTAACATGGGGTCAGACCCTCTACCTATACTGCCAATCCACCACCCTAACATCGCGTCCTACCCACCACCGATACTGCCAATCCACCACCCTAGCATGGCGTCAGACCCTGCACCGATACTACCAGTCCACTACCCTAACATGGCGTCCTACCCTCTACCGATACTGCCAATCCACCACCCTAACATGGCGTCCTACCCTCCACCGATACTACCAATCCACCACCCTAACTTGGCGTCAGACGCTCCACCGATACTACCAATCCACCACCCTAACATGGCGTCAGAACCTCTACCGATACTACCAATCCACCACCCTAACATGGCGTCCTACCCTCCACCGATACTGCCAATCCACCACCCTAACATGGCATCAGATCCTCTAACGATACTGCCAATCAACCACCCTAGCATGGCTTCAGACCCTCCACCGATACTACCAATCAACCACCCTAACATGGCGTCAGTCCCTCTACCGATACTGTCAATCCACCACCCTAACATGGCGTCTGACCCTCTACCGATACTACCAATCAAGCACCCTAACATGGCGTCTGACCCTCTACCGATACTACCAATCAACCACCCTAACATGGCGTCCAACCCTCTACCGATACTACCAATCAACCACCCTAACATGGCGTCTGACCCTCTACCGATACTACCAATCCACCACCCTAACATGGCGTCTGACCCTCTACCGATACTACCAATCCACCACCCTAACATGGCGTCTGACCCTCTACCGATACTACCAATCAACCACCCTAACATGGCGTCTGACCGTCTACCGATACTACCAATCCACCACCCTAACATGGCGTCAGACCCTCTACCGATACTGCCAATCCACAACCCTAGCATGGCGTCCAACCCTCTACCGATACTACCAATCCACCACCCTAACATGGCGTCCTACCCTCTACCGATACTACCAATCCACCACCCTAGCATGGCGTCCGACCCTCTACCGATACTACCAATCCACCACACTAGCATGGCGTCCGACCCTCTACCGATACTACCAATCCACCACCCTAACATGGCGTCAGACCCTCTACCGATACTACCAATCCGCCACCCTAACATGGCGTCAGACCATCTACCGATACTACCAATCCACCACACTAGCATGGCGTCCGACCCTCTGCCGATACTACCAATCCACCACCCTAGCATGGCGTCCGACCCTCTACCGATACTACCAATCCACCACCCTAACATGGCGTCAGACCCTCTACCGATACTACCAATCCACTACCCTAATATGGCGTCTGACCCTCCACCGATACTGCCAATCCACCACCCTAACATGGCGTCAGACCCTCTACCGATACTGCCAATCCACCACCCTAACATGGCGTCTGACCCTCCACCGATACTGCCAATCCACCACCCTAACATGGCGTCTGACCCTCCACCGATAGTGCCAATCCACTACCCTAACATGGCGTCCGACCCTCCACCGATACTACCAATCCACCACCCTAACATGGGGTCAAACCCTCTACCGATACTGCCAATCCACCACCCTAACACCGCGTCCTACCCACCACCGATACTGCCAATCAACCACCCTAACATGGCGTCAGACCCTCCACCGATACTACCAATCCACCACCCTAACATGGAGTCCTACCCTCCACCGATACTGCCAATCCACCACCCTAACATAGCGTCCTACCCTCCACCGATACTGCCAATCCACCACCCTAACATGGCGTCCTACCCTCTACCGATACTGCCAATCCACCACCCTAACATGGCGTCCTACCCTCCACCGATACTGCCAATCCACCACCCTAACTTGGCGTCAGACCCTCCACCGATACTACCAATCCACCACCCTAACATGGCGTCCGACCGTCTACCGATACTGCCAATCCACCACCCTAACATGGCGTCAGAACCTCTACCGATACTACCAATCCACCACCCTAACATGGCGTCCTACCCTCCACCGATACTCCCAATCCACCACCCTAACATGGCTTCAGACCCTCCACCGATACTACCAATCCACCACCCTAGCATGGCGTCCGACACTCTACCGATACTACCAATCCACCACACTAGCATGGCGTCCGACCTTCTACCGATACTGCCAATCCACCACCCTAGCATAGCGTCAGACCCTCCACCGATACTACCAATCCACCACCCTAGCATGGTGTACGACCCTCTACCGATACTACCAATCCACCACCCTAACACGGCGTCAGACCCTCTACCGATACTACCAATCCGCCAGCCTAGCATGGCGTCCATCCCTCTACCGATACTGCCAATCCACCACCCTAACATGGCGTCAGACCCTCCACCGATACTGCCAATCAACCACCCTAACATGGCGTCGAACCCTCTACCGATACTGCCAATCTACCAGCCTAGCATGGCGTCAGACCCTCTACCGATACTGTCAATCCACCACCCTAACATGGCGTCAGACCCTTTACCGATACTGTCAATCCACCACCCTAACATGGCGTCAGACCCTCCACCGATACTGCCAATCAACCACCCTAACATGGCGTCAGACCCTCCACCGATACTGCCAATCTACCAGCCTAGCATGGCGTCAGACCCTCTACCGATACTACCAATCCACCACCCTAGCATGGCGTCAGACCCTCTACCGATACTGTCAATCCACCGCCCTAACATGGCGTCAGACCCTCCACCGATACTGTCAATCCACCACCCTAACATGGCGTCAGACCCTCTACTGATACTGTCAATCCACCACCCTAACATGGCGTCAGACCCTCCACCGATACTACCAATCCACCACCCTAACATGGCATCAGACCCTCCACCGATACTGCCAATCCACCACCCTAACATGGCGTCAGACCCTCCACCGATACTGCCAATCCACCACCCTAACATGGCGTCAGACCCTCTACCGATACTACCAATCAACCACCCTAACATGGCGTCCTACCCTCCACCGATACTGCCAATCCACCACCCTAACATGGCGTCAGACGCTCTATCGGTACTACCAATCCACCACCATAGCATGGCGTCCGACCCTCTACCGATACTACCTATCCACCACCCTAAAATGGAGTCAGACCCTCCACCGATACTGCCAATCCACCACCCTATCATGGCGTCCGACCCTCCACCGATACTGCCAATCCACCACCCTAACATGGCATCAGACCCTCTACCGATACTGCCAATCCACCACCCTAACATGGCATCAGACCCTCCACCGATACTGCCAATCCACCACCCTAGCATGGCGTCCGACCCTCTACCGATACTACCTCTCCACCACCCTAACATGGCGTCAGACCCTCCACCGATACTGCCAATCCACCACCCTAACATGGTATCAGACCCTCTACCGATACTGCCAATCCACCACCCTAACATGGCGTCAGACCCTCTACCGAAACTACCAATCAACCACCCTAACATTGCGTCCTACCCTCCACCGATACTGCCAATCCACCACCCTAACATAGCGTCTGACCCTCTATCACCCTAACATAGCGTCCTACCCTCCACCGAAACTGCCAATCCGCCACCCTAATATGGCGTCAGACCCTCCACCGATACTGCCAATCCACCACCCTAACATGGCGTCTGACCCTATACCGATACTACCAATCCACCACCCTAACATGGCGTCAGACACTCTACCGATACTGCCAATCCACCACCCTAGCATGGCGTCTGACCCTATACCGATACTACCAATCCACCACCCTAACATGGCGTCAGACCCTCCACCGATACTGCCAATCCACCACCCTAACATGGCGTCTGACCCTATACCGATACTACCAATCCACCACCCTAACATGGCGTCAGACCCTCCACCGATACTGCCAATCCACCACCCTAACATGGCGTCAGACCCTCCACCGATACTGCCAATCCACCACCCTAACATGGCGTCAGACCCTCCACCGATACTGCCAATCCACCATCCTAACATGGCGTCAGACCCTCTACCGATACTACCAATCCACCACCCTAAAATGGCGTCCTACCCTCCACCGATACTGCCAATCCACCACCCTAACATGGCGTCCTACCCTCCACCGATACTGCCAATCCACCACCCTAACATGGCGTCCGACCCTCCACCGATACTGCCAATCCACCACCCTAACATGGTGTCAGACCCTCCACCGATACTGCCAATCCACCACCCTAGCATGGCTTCAGACCCTCCACCGATACTACCAATCCAGCACCCTAACATGGCGTCAGACCCTCTACCAATACTATCAATCCACCACCTTAACATGGCGTCCTACCCTCCACCGATACTGTCAATCCACCACCCTAGCATGGCGTCCGACCCTCTACCGATACTACCAATCCACCACACTAGCATGGCCTCCGACCCTCTACCGATACTGCCAATCCACCACCCTAGCATGGTGTCCGACCCTTTACCGATACTACCAATCCACCACCCTAGTAGGCGTCAGACCCTCCACCGATACTACCAATCCACCACCCTAACATGGCGTCAGATCCTCTACCGCTACTGCCAATCCACCACCCTAGCATGGCGTCCGACCCTCTACCGATACTACCAATCCACCACCCTAACATGGCGTCAGACCCTCTACCGATACTACCAATCAACCACCCTAACATGGCGTCCTACACTCCACCGATACTGCCAATCCATAACCCTAACAAGGCGTCAGACGCTCTTCCGATACTACCAATCCACCACCCTAGCATGGCGTCCGACCCTCTACCGATATTACCTATCCACCACCCTAACATGGAGTCAGACCCTCCACCGATACTGCCAATCCACCACCCTAGCATGGCGTCCGACCCTCTACCGATACTACCTATCCACCACCCTAACATGGCGTCAGACCCTCCACCGATACTGCCAATACACCACCCTAGCATGGCGTCAGACCCTCTACCGATACTACCAATCAACCACCCTAACATGGCGTCAGACCCTCCACCGATACTACCAATCTACCAGCCTAGCATGGCGTCAGACCCTCTACCGATACTACCAATCCACCACCCTAGCATGGCGTCAGACCCTCTACCGATACTGTCAATCCACCACCCTAACATGGCGTCAGACCCTCTACCGATACTGTCAATCCACCACCCTAACATGGCGTCAGACCCTCCACCGATACTGTCAATCCACCACCCTAGCATGGCGTCAGACCCTCTACCGATACTGTCAATCCACCACCCTAACATGGCGTCAGACCCTCCACCGATACTGCCAATCCACCACCCTAACATGGCGTCAGACCCTCCACCGATACTGCCAATCCACCACCCTAACATGGCGTCAGACCCTCTACCGATACTACCAATCAACCACCCTAACATGGCGTCCTACCCTCCACCGAATCTGCCAATCCACCACCCAAACATGGCGTCAGACGCTCTACCGATACAAACAATCCACCACCCTAGCATGGCGTCCGACCCTCTACCGATACTACCTATCCACCACCCTAACATGGAGTCAGACACTCCACGGATACTGCCAATCCACCACCCTAGCATGGCGTCCGACCCTCTACCGATACTGCCAATCCACCACCCTAACATGGCGTCAGACCCTCCACCGATACTGCCAATCAACCACCCTAACATGGCGTCGAACCCTCTACCGATACTGCCAATCTACCAGCCTAGCATGGCGTCAGACCCTCTACCGATACTGTCAATCCACCACCCTAACATGGCGTCAGACCCTTTACCGATACTGTCAATCCACCACCCTAACATGGCGTCAGACCCTCCACCGATACTGCCAATCAATCACCCTAACATGGCGTCAGACCCTCCACCGATACTGCCAATCTACCAGCCTAGCATGGCGTCAGACCCTCTACCGATACTACCAATCCACCACCCTAGCATGGCGTCAGACCCTCTACCGATACTGTCAATCCACCGCCCTAACATGGCGTCAGACCCTCCACCGATACTGTCAATCCACCACCCTAGCATGGCGTCAGACCCTCTACCGATACTGTCAATCCACCACCCTAACATGGCGTCAGACCCTCTACCGATACTGTCAATCCACCACCCTAACATGGCGTCAGACCCTCCACCGATACTACCAATCCACCACCCTAACATGGCATCAGACCCTCCACCGATACTGCCAATCCACCACCCTAACATGGCGTCAGACCCTCCACCAATACTGCCAATCCACCACCCTAACATGGCGTCAGACCCTCTACCGATACTACCAATCAACCACCCTAACATGGCGTCCTACCCTCCACCGATACTGCCAATCCACCACCCTAACATGGCGTCAGACGCTCTACCGGTACTACCAATCCACCACCATAGCATGGCGTCCGACCCTCTACCGATACTACCTATCCACCACCCTAAAATGGAGTCAGACCCTCCACCGATACTGCCAATCCACCACCCTATCATGGCGTCCGACCCTCCACCGATACTGCCAATCCACCACCCTAACATGGCATCAGACCCTCTACCGATACTGCCAATCCACCACCCTAACATGGCATCAGACCCTCCACCGATACTGCCAATCCACCACCCTAGCATGGCGTCCGACCCTCTACCGATACTACCTCTCCACCACCCTAACATGGCGTCAGACCCTCCACCGATACTGCCAATCCACCACCCTAACATGGTATCAGACCCTCTACCGATACTGCCAATCCACCACCCTAACATGGCGTCAGACCCTCTACCGAAACTACCAATCAACCACCCTAACATTGCGTCCTACCCTCCACCGATACTGCCAATCCACCACCCTAACATAGCGTCTGACCCTCTATCACCCTAACATAGCGTCCTACCCTCCACCGAAACTGCCAATCCGCCACCCTAATATGGCGTCAGACCCTCCACCGATACTGCCAATCCACCACCCTAACATGGCGTCTGACCCTATACCGATACTACCAATCCACCACCCTAACATGGCGTCAGACCCTCTACCGATACTGCCAATCCACCACCCTAGCATGGCGTCTGACCCTATACCGATACTACCAATCCACCACCCTAACATGGCGTCAGACCCTCCACCGATACTGCCAATCCACCACCCTAACATGGCGTCTGACCCTATACCGATACTACCAATCCACCACCCTAACATGGCGTCAGACCCTCCACCGATACTGCCAATCCACCACCCTAACATGGCGTCAGACCCTCCACCGATACTGCCAATCCACCACCCTAACATGGCGTCAGACCCTCCACCGATACTGCCAATCCACCATCCTAACATGGCGTCAGACCCTCTACCGATACTACCAATCCACCACCCTAAAATGGCGTCCTACCCTCCACCGATACTGCCAATCCACCACCCTAACATGGCGTCCTACCCTCCACCGATACTGCCAATCCACCACCCTAACATGGCGTCCGACCCTCCACCGATACTGCCAATCCACCACCCTAACATGGTGTCAGACCCTCCACCGATACTGCCAATCCACCACCCTAGCATGGCTTCAGACCCTCCACCGATACTACCAATCCAGCACCCTAACATGGCGTCAGACCCTCTACCAATACTATCAATCCACCACCTTAACATGGCGTCCTACCCTCCACCGATACTGTCAATCCACCACCCTAGCATGGCGTCCGACCCTCTACCGATACTACCAATCCACCACACTAGCATGGCCTCCGACCCTCTACCGATACTGCCAATCCACCACCCTAGCATGGTGTCCGACCCTCTACCGATACTACCAATCCACCACCCTAGTAGGCGTCAGACCCTCCACCGATACTACCAATCCACCACCCCAGCATGGTGTCCGACCCTCTACCGATACTACCAATCCACCACCCTAACATGGCATCAGATCCTCTACCGATACTGCCAATCCACCACTCTAACATGGCGTCCGACCCTCTACCGATACTACCAATCCACCACCCTAACATGGCGTCAGACCCTCAATCGATACTACCAATCAACCACCCTAACATGGCGTCAGACCCTCCACCGATACTACCAATCCGCCACCCTAGCATGGCGTCCAACCCTCTACGATACTGCCAATCAACCACCCTATCATGGCGTCAGACCCTCCACCGATACTGCCAATCTACCACCCTAACATGGCGTCAGACCCTCCACCGATACTGCCAATCCACCACCCTAGCATGGCGTCAGACCCTCTACCGATACTGTCAATCCACCACCCTAACATGGCGTCAGACCCTCTACCGATACTGTCAATCCACCACCCTAACATGGCGTCAGACCCTCCACCGATACTACCAATCCGCCACCCTAGCATGGCGTCCAACCCTCTACGATACTGCCAATCAACCACCCTATCATGGCGTCAGACCCTCCACCGATACTGCCAATCTACCACCCTAACATGGCGTCAGACCCTCCACCGATACTGCCAATCCACCACCCTAGCATGGCGTCAGACCCTCTACCGATACTGTCAATCCACCACCCTAACATGGCGTCAGACCCTCCACCGATACTGCCAATCCACCACCCTAACATGGCGTCAGACCCTCTACCGACACTACCAATCAACCACCCTAACATGGCGTCCTACCCTCCACCGATACTACCAATCCACCACCCTAACATGGCGTCAGATCCTCTACCGCTACTGCCAATCCACCACCCTAGCATGGCGTCCGACCCTCTACCGATACTACCAATCCACCACCCTAACATGGCGTCAGACCCTCTACCGATACTACCAATCAACCACCCTAACATGGCGTCCTACACTCCACCGATACTGCCAATCCATAACCCTAACAAGGCGTCAGACGCTCTTCCGATACTACCAATCCACCACCCTAGCATGGCGTCCGACCCTCTACCGATATTACCTATCCACCACCCTAACATGGAGTCAGACCCTCCACCGATACTGCCAATCCACCACCCTAGCATGGCGTCCGACCCTCTACCGATACTACCTATCCACCACCCTAACATGGCGTCAGACCCTCCACCGATACTGCCAATACACCACCCTAGCATGGCGTCAGACCCTCTACCGATACTACCAATCAACCACCCTAACATGGCGTCAGACCCTCCACCGATACTACCAATCTACCAGCCTAGCATGGCGTCAGACCCTCTACCGATACTACCAATCCACCACCCTAGCATGGCGTCAGACCCTCTACCGATACTGTCAATCCACCACCCTAACATGGCGTCAGACCCTCTACCGATACTGTCAATCCACCACCCTAACATGGCGTCAGACCCTCCACCGATACTGTCAATCCACCACCCTAGCATGGCGTCAGACCCTCTACCGATACTGTCAATCCACCACCCTAACATGGCGTCAGACCCTCCACCGATACTGCCAATCCACCACCCTAACATGGCGTCAGACCCTCCACCGATACTGCCAATCCACCACCCTAACATGGCGTCAGACCCTCTACCGATACTACCAATCAACCACCCTAACATGGCGTCCTACCCTCCACCGAATCTGCCAATCCACCACCCTAACATGGCGTCAGACGCTCTACCGATACAAACAATCCACCACCCTAGCATGGCGTCCGACCCTCTACCGATACTACCTATCCACCACCCTAACATGGAGTCAGACACTCCACGGATACTGCCAATCCACCACCCTAGCATGGCGTCCGACCCTCCACCGATACTGCCAATCCACCACCCTAACATGGCATCAGACCCTCTACCGATACTGCCAATCCACCACCCTAACATGGCATCAGACCCTCCACCGATACTGCCAATCCACCACCCTAGCATGGCGTCCGACCCTCTACCGATACTACCTATCCACCACCCTAACATGGCGTCAGACCCTCCACCGATCTGCCAATCCACCACCCTAACATGGTATCAGACCCTCTACCGATACTGCCAATCCACCACCCTAACATTGCGTCCTACCCTCCACCGATACTGCCAATCCACCACCCTAACATAGCGTCTGACCCTCTATCACCCTAACATAGCGTCCTACCCTCCACCGAAACTGCCAATCCGCCACCCTAATATGGCGTCAGAGCCTCCACCGATACTGCCAATCCACCACCCTAATATGGCATCTGACCCTATACCGATACTACCAATCCACCACCCTAACATGGCGTCAGACCCTCTACCGATACTGCCAATCCACCACCCTAGCATGGCGTCTGACCCTCTACCGATACAACCAATCCACCACCCTAACTTGGCGTCAGACCCTCCACCGATACTGCCAATCCACCACCCTAACATGGCGTCTGACCCTATACCGATACTACCAATCCACCACCCTAACATGGCGTCAGACCCTCCACCGATACTGCCAATCCACCACCCTAACATGGCGTCAGACCCTCCACCGATACTGCCAATCCACCACCCTAACATGGCGTCAGACCCTCCACCGATACTGCCAATCCACCATCCTAACATGGCGTCAGACCCTCTACCGATACTACCAATCCACCACCCTAAAATGGCGTCCTACCCTCCACCGATACTGCCAATCCACCACCCTAACATGGTGTCAGACCCTCCACCGATACTACCAATCCACCACCCTAACATGGCGTCCGACCCTCTACCGATACTACCAATCCACCACCCTAACATGGCGTCCTACCCTCCACCGATACTGCCAATCCACCACCCTAACATGGCATCAGACCCTCTACCGATACTGCCAATCCACCACCCTAGCATGGCTTCAGACCCTCCACCGATACTACCAATCCACCACCCTAACATGGCGTCAGACCCTCTACCGATACTATCAATCCACCACCCTAACATGGCGTCCTACCCTCCACCGATACTACCAATCCACCACACTAGCATGGCGTCCGACCCTCTACCGATCCTGCCAATCCACCACCCTAGCATGGTGTCCGACCCTCTACCGATACTACCAATCCACCACCCTAGTAGGCGTCAGACCCTCCACCGATATTACCAATCCACCACCCTAGCATGGTGTCCGACCCTCTACCGATACTACCAATCCACCACCCTAACATGGCGTCAGACCCTCAATCGATACTACCAATCAACCACCCTAACATGGCGTCAGACCCTCCACCGATACTACCAATCCGCCACCCTAGCATGGCGTCCAACCCTCTACCGATACTGCCAATCAACCACCCTATCATGGCGTCAGACCCTCCACCGATACTGCCAATCCACCACCCTAGCATGGCGTCCGACCCTCTACCGATACTGCCAATCCACCACCCTAACATGGCGTCAGACCCTCTACCGATACTACCAATCAACCACCCTAACATGGCGTCGTACCCTCCACCGATACTGCCAATCCACCACCCTAACATGGCGTCAGACGCTCTACCGATACTACCAATCCACCACCCTAGAATGGCGTCCGACCCTCTACCGATACTACCTATCCACCACCCTAACATGGCGTCAGACCCTCCACCGATACTGCCAATCCACTACCCTAGCATGGCGTCAGACCCTCTACCGATACTACCAATCAACCACCCTAACATGGCGTCAGACCCTTTACCGATACTGCTAATCCACCACCCTAACATAGCGTCAGACCCTCTACCGATACTGCCAATCCACCACCCTAACATGGCATCAGACCCTCTACCGATACTGCCAATCCACCACCCTAACATGGCGTCAGACCCTCTACCGATACTGCCAATCCACCACCCTAACATGGCGTCCTACCCTCCACCGATACTGCCAATCCACCACCCCAACATGGTGTCAGACCCTCCACCGATACTACCAATCCACCACCCTAACATGGCGTCCGACCCTCTACCGATACTACCAATCCACCACCCTAACATGGCGTCCTACCCTCTAACGATACTGCCAATCCACCACCCTAGCATGGCTTCAGACCCTCCACCGATACTGCCAATCCACCACCCTAACATGGCATCAGACCCTCTACCGATACTGCCAATCCACCACCCTAGCATGGCTTCAGACCCTCCACCGATACTGTCAATCCACCACCCTAGCATGGCGTCCGACCCTCTACCGATACTACCAATCCACCACACTAGCATGGCGTCCGACCCTCTACCGATACTGCCAATCCACCAACCTAGCATGGTGTCCGACCCTCTACCGATACTACCAATCCACCACCCTAGCATGGCGTCAGACCCTCCACCGATACTACCAATCCACCACCCTAGCATGGTGTCCGACCCTCTACCGATACTACCAATCCACCACCCTAACATGGCGTCCGACCCTCTACCGATACTACCAATCCACCACCCTAACATGGCGTCAGACCCTCCACCGATACTGCCAATCAACCACCCTAACATGGCGTCAGACCCTCCACCGATACTGTCAATCCACCACCCTAACATGGCGTCAGACCCTCTACCGATACTACCAATCCACCACCCTAACGTGGCATCAGACCCTCCACCGATACTGCCAATCCACCACCCTAACATGGCGTCAGACCCTCTACCGATACTACCAATCCACCACCCTAACATGGCGTCAGACCCTCTACCGATACTGCCAATCCACCACCCTAGCATGGCGTCCGACCCTCTACGATACTACCAATCCACCACCCTAACATGGTGTCAGACCCTCTACCGATACTACCAATCAACCACCATAACATGGCGTCCTACCCTCCACCGATACTGCCAATCCACCACCCTAACATGGCGTCAGACGCTCTACCGATACTACCTATTCACCACCCTAACATGGCGTCAGACCCTCCACCGATACTGCCAATCCACAACCCTAACATGGCGTCAGACCCTCTACCGATACTGCCAATCCACCACCCTAACATGGCGTCAGACCCTTCACCGATACTGCCAATCCACCACCCTAGCATGGCGTCCGACCCTGCACCGATACTGCCAATCCACCACCCTAACATGGCATCAGACCCTCTACCGATACTGCCAATCCACCACCCTAGCATGGCGTCCGACCCTCTACCGATACTACCTATCCACCACCCTAACATGGCGTCAGACCCTCCACCGATACTGCCAATCCACAACCCTAACATGGCGTCAGACCCTCTACCGATACTGCCAATCCACCACCCTAACATGGCGTCAGACCCTCTACCGATACTGCCAATCCACCACCCTAGCATGGCGTCCGACCCTCTACCGATACTACCAATCCACCACCCTAACATGGCGTCCGACCCACTACCGATACTACCAATCCACCACCCTAACATGGCGTCTTACCCTCCACCGATACTGCCAATCCCCCACCCTAACATGGCATCAGACCCTCTACCGATACTGCCAATCCACCACCCTAGCACGGCTTCAGACCCTCCACCGATACTACCAATCCACCACCCTAACATGGCGTCCAACCCTCCACCGATACTGTCAATCCACCACCCTAGCATGGCGTCCGACCCTCTACCGATACTACCAATCCACCACACTAGCATGGCGTCCGACCCTCTACCGATACTGCCAATCCACCACCCTAGCATGGTGTCCGACCCTCTACCGATACTACCAATCCACCACCCTAGCATGGTGTCCGACCCTCTACCGATACTACCAATCCACCACCCTAGCATGGCGTCAGACCCTCCACCGATACTACCAATCCACCACCCTAGCATGGTGTCCGACCCTCTACCGATACTACCAATCCACCACCCTAACATGGCGTCAGACCCTCTACCGATACTAACAATCGACCACCCTAACATGGCGTCAGACCCTCTACCGATACTACCAATCCACCACCCTAGCATGGCGTCAGACCCTCTACCGATACTGTCAATCCACCACCCTAACATGGCGTCAGACCCTCTACCGATACTACCAATCCACCACCCTAACATGGCATGAGACCCTCCACCGATACTGCCAATCCACCACCCTAACATGGCGTCAGACCCTCCACCGATACTGCCAATCCACCACCCTAACATGGCGTCAGACCCTCTACCACCTTAACATAGCGTCCTACCCTCCATCGAAACTGCCAATCCACCACCCTAATATGGCGTCAGACCCTCCACCGATACTGCCAATCCACCACCCTAGCATGGCGTCCGACCCTCTAACGATACTACCAATCCACCACCCTAACATGGCGTCAGACCCTCTACCGAAACTACCAATCAACCACCCTAACATGGCTTCAGACCCTCCACCGATACTGCCAATCCACCACCCTAACATAGCGTCTGACCCTCTACCACCCTAACATAGCGTCCTACCCTCCACCGAAACTGCCAATCCACCACCCTAATATGGCGTCAGACCCTCCACCGATACTGCCAATCCACCACCCTAACATGGCGTCTGACCCTCTACCGATACTACCAATCCACCACCCTAACATGGCGTCAGACCCTCTACCGATACTGCCAATCCACCACCCTAACATGGCGTCAGACCCTCTACCGATACTGCCAATCCACCACCCTAACATAGCGTCAGACGCTCTACCGATACTGCCAATCCACCACCCTAACATGGCGTCAGACCCTCTACCGATACTGCCAATCCACCACCCTAACATGGTGTCAGACCCTCCACCGAGACTACCAATCCACCACCCTAACATGGCGTCAGACCCTCCACCGATACTGCCAATCCACCACCCTAACATGGCGTCCGACCCTCCACCGATACTGCCAATCTACCACCCTAACATGGCGCCAGACCCTCCACCGATACTGCCAATCCACCACCCTAACATGGCGTCCGACCCTCTACCAATACTGCCTATCCACTACCCTAGCATGACGTCCAACCCTCTACCGATACTACCAATCCACCACCCTAGCATGACGTCCAACCCTCTACAGATACTACCAATCCACTACCCAATAATGACGTCCAACCCTCTACCGATACTACCAATCCACTACCCTAGCATGACGTCCAACCATCTACCGATACTACCAATCCACTACCCTAGCATGACGTCCAACCCTCTACCGATACTACCAATCCACTACCCTAGCATGACGTCCAACCCTCTACCGATACTACCAATCCACTACCCTAGCATGACGTCCAACCCTCTACTGATACTACCAATCCACCACCCTAGCATGACGTCCAACCCTCTACCGATACTACCAATCCACTACACTAGCATGACGTCCAACCCTCTACCGATACTACCAATCCACCACCCTAGCATGACGTCCAACCCTCTACCGATACTACCAATCCACCACCCTAGCATGACGTCCAACCCTCTACCAATACTGCCAATCCACTACCCTAGCATGACGTCCAACCCTCTACCGATACTACCAATCCACCACCCTAGCATGACGTCCAACCCTCTACCGATACTACCAATCCACTACCCTAGCATGACGTCCAACCCTCTACCGATACTACCAATCCACCACCCTAGCATGACGTCCAACCCTCTACCGATACTACCAATCTACCACCCTAGCATGACGTCCAACCCTCTACCGATACTACCAATCCACTACCCTAGCATGACGTCCAGCCCTCTACCGATACTGCCAATCAACCACCCTAACATGGCGTCCAACCCTCTACCGATACTACCAATCTACCACCCTAGCATGGCTTCAGACCCTCTACCGATACTGCCAATCAACCACCCTAACATGGCGTCCAACCCTCTACCGATACTGCCAATCAACCACCCTAGCATGGCTTCAGACCCTCTACCGATACTGCCAATCAACCACCCTAACATGGCGTCCAACCCTCTACCGATACTGCCAATCTTCCACCCTAGCATGGCGTCCGACTCTCTACCGATACTGCCAATCCACCACCCTAACATGGCGTCCGACCCTCTACCGATACTACCAATCCACCACCCTAACATGGCGTCAGACCCTCTACCGATACTGCCAATCTACCACCCTAGCATGGCGTCCAACCCTCTACCAATACTGCCAATCAACCACCCTAGTATGGCGTCCAACCCTCTACCGATACTGCCAATCAACCACCCTAACATGGCGTTAGACCCTCCAACGATACTACCAATCCGCCACCCTAGCATGGCGTCAAACCCTCTACCGACACTACCAATCCACCACCCTAACATGGCGTCCAATCCTCTACCGATACTACCAATCCACCACCCTAACATGGCGTCAGACCCTCTACCGAACTGCCAATCCACCACCCTAACATGGCGTCAGACCCTCTACCGATACTGCCAATCCACCACCCTAAGATAGCGTCAGACGCTCTATCGATACTGCCAATCCACCACCCTAACATGGCGTCAGACCCTCTACCGATACTGCCAATCCACCACCCTAACATGGCGTCAGACCCTCCACCGATACTGACAATCCACCACCCTAACATGGCGTCCGACCCTCCACCGATACTGCCAATCTACCACCCTAACATGGCGTGAGACCCTCCACCGATACTGCCAATCCACCACCCTAACATGGCGTCCGACCCTCGACCAATACTGCCAATCCACTATCTTAGCATGACGTCCAACCCTCTACCGATACTACCAATCAACAACCCTAGCATGACCTCCAACCCTCTACCGATACTACCAATCCACCACCCTAACATGGCGTCAGACCCTCTACCGATACTACCAATCTACCACCCTAGCATGGCTTCAGACCCTCCACCGATACTACCAATCCACCACCCTAACATGGCGTCAGACCCTCCACCGATACTGCCAATCCACCACCCTAGCATGGCATCAGACCCTCTACCGATACTACCAATCCACCAGCCTAACATGGCGTCCTACTCTCCACCGATACTGTCAATCCACCACCCTAACATGGCGTCCGACCCTCTACCGATACTACCAATCCACCACCTTAGCATGGCGTCCAACCCTCTACCGATACTACCAATCCACCACCCTAGCATGGCGTCCGACCCTCTACCGATACTACCAATCCACCACACTAGCATGGCGTCCGACCCTCTACCGATACTACCAATCCACCACACTAGCATGGCGTCCTACCCTCTACCGATACTACCAATCCACCACACTAGCATGGCGTCCGACCCTCTACCGATACTACCAATCCACCACACTAGCATGGCGTCCGACCCTCTACCGATACTACCAATCCACCACCCTAACATGAAGTCAGACCCTCCACCGATACTACCAATCCACCACCCTAACATCGCGTCAGACCCTCTACCGATACTGCCAATCTTCCACCCTAGCATGGCGTCCGACTCTCTACCGATACTGCCAATCCACCACCCTAACATGGCGTCCGACCCTCTAACGATACTACCAATCCACCACCCTAACATGGCGTCCGACCCTCTACCGATACTACCAATCCACCACCCTAGTATGGCGTCCAACCCTCTACCGATACTACCAATCCACCACCCTAGCATGGCGTCCGACCCTCTACCGATACTACCAATCCACCACCCTAACATGGCGTCAGACCCTCCACCGATACTACCAATCCGCCAACCTAGCATGGCGTCCAACAATCTACCGATACTGCCAATCAACCACACTAACATGGCGTCAGACCCTCCACCGATACTACCAATCCGCCACCCTAGAATGGCGTCCAACCCTCTACCGATACTGCCAATCAACCACCCTAACATGGCGTCCAACCCTCTACCGATACTGCCAATCAACCACCCTAACATGGCGTTAGACCCTCCAACGATACTACCAATCCGCCACCCTAGCATGGCGTCAAACCCTCTACCGACACTACCAATCCACCACCCTAACATGGCGTCCAATCCTCTACCGATACTACCAATCCATCACCCTAGCAAGGCGTCCGACCCTCTACCGATACTACCAATCCAACACCCTAACATGGCGTCCAACCCTCTACCGATACTACCAATCCACCACCCTAGCATGGCTACCGACCCTCTACCGATACTACCAATCCACCACACTAGCATGTCATCAGACCCTCTACCAACACTGCCGATCCACCACCCTAACATGTCGTCCAACCCTCTCCCAATACTACCAATCCACCACCCTAGCATGGCGTTCGACCCTCTACCGATACTGCCAATCCACCACCCTAGCATGGCGTCCGACCCTCTACCGATACTGCCAATCCACCACCCTAGCATGGCGTCCGACCCTCCACCGATACTGCCAATCCACCACCCTAACATGGCGTCAGACCCTCTACCGATACTACCAATCCACCACCGTAACATGGCATCAGACCCTCCACCGATACTGCCAATCCACCACCCTAACATGGCGTCAGACCCTCCACAGATACTGCCAATCCACCACCCTAACATGGCGTCAGACCCTCTACCGATACTACCAATCCACCACCCTAACATGGCGTCAGACCCTCTACCGCTACTGCCAATCCACCACCCTAGCATGGCGTCCGACCCTCTACCGATACTGCCAATCCACCACCCTAACATGGCGTCAGACCCTCTACCGATACTACCAATCAACCACCCTAACATGGCGTCCTACCCTCCACCGATACTGCCAATCCACCACCCTAACATGGCGTCAGACGCTCTACCGATACTACCAATCCACCACCCTAGCATGGCGTCCGACCCTCTACCGATACTACCTATCCACCACCCTAACATGGAATCAGACCCTCCACCGATACTGCCAATCCACCACCCTAGCATGGCGTCCGACCCTCCACCGATACTGCCAATCCACCACCCTAACATGGCATCATACCCTCTACCGATACTGCCAATCCACCACCCTAGCATGGCGTCCGACCCTCTACCTATACTACCTATCCACCACCCTAACATGGCGTCAGACCCTCCACCGATACTGCCAATCCACCACCCTAGCATGGCGTCAGACCCTCTACCGATACTACCAATGAACCACCCTAACATGGCGTCAGACCCTTTACCGATACTGCCAATCCACCACCCTAACATAGCGTCAGACCCTCTACCGATACTGCCAATCAACCACCCTAACATGGCATCAGACCCTCTACCGATACTGCCAATCCACCACCCTAACATGGCATCAGACCCTCTACCGATACTGCCAATCCACCACCCTAACATGGCGTCAGACCCTCTACCGAAACTACCAATCAACCACCCTAACATGGCGTCCTACCCTCCACCGATACTGCCAATCCACCACCCTAACATAGCGTCTGACCCTCTACCACCCTAACATAGCGTCCTACCCTCCACCGAAACTGCCAATCCACCACCCTAATATGGCATCAGACCCTCCACCGATACTACCAATCCACCACCCTAACATGGCGTCTGACCCTATACCGATACTACCAATCCACCACACTAACATGGCGTCAGACCCTCTACCGATACTGCCAATCCACCACCCTAACATGGCGTCAGACCCTCTACCGATACTGCCAATCCACCACCCTAACATGGCGTCCTACCCTCCACCGATACTGCCAATCCACCACCCTAACATGGTGTCAGACCCTCCACCGATACTGCCAATCCACCACCCTAACATGGCGTCCTACCCTCCACCGATACTGCCAATCCACCATCCTAACATGGCGTCAGACCCTCTACCGATACTACCAATTCAACACCCTAAAATGGCGTCCTACCCTCCACCGATACTGCCAATCCACCACCCTAACATGGTGTCAGACCCTCCACCGATACTACCAATCCACCACCCTAACATGGCGTCCGACCCTCTACCGATACTACCAATCCACCACCCTAACATGGCGTCCTACCCTCTACCGATACTGCCAATCCACCACCCTAGCATGGCTTCAGACCCTCCACCGATACTGCCAATCCACCACCCTAACATGGCATCAGACCCTCTACCGATACTGCCAATCCACCACCCTAGCATGGCTTCAGACCCTCCACCGATACTACCAATCCACCACCCTAACATGGCGTCAGACCCTCTACCGATACTACCAATCCACCACCCTAACATGGCGTCCTACCCTCCACCGATACTGTCAATCCACCACCCTAGCATGGCGTCCGACCCTCTACCGATACTACCAATCCACCACACTAGCATGGCGTCCGACCCTCTACCGATACTGCCAATCCACCACCCTAGAATGGTGTCCGACCCTCTACCGATACTACCAATCCACCACTCTAGCATGGCGTCAGACCCTCCACCGATACTACCAATCCACCACCCTAGCATGGTGTCCGACCCTCTACCGATACTACCAATCCACCACCCTAACATGGCGTCAGACCCTCTACCGATACTACCAATCCACCACCCTAACATGGCGTCCGACCCTCTACCGATACTACCAATCCACCACCCTAACATGGCGTCAGACCCTCCACCGATACTGCCAATCAACCACCCTAACATGGCGTCAGACCCCCCACCGATACTGTCAATCCACCACCCTAACATGGCGTCAGACCCTCTACCGATACTACCAATCCACCACCCTAACGTGGCATCAGACCCTCCACCGATACTGCCAATCCACCACCCTAACATGGCGTCAGACCCTCTACCGATACTACCAATCCACCACCCTAACATGGCGTCAGACCCTCTACCGATACTGCCAATCCACCACCCTAGCATGGCGTCCGACCCTCTACGATACTACCAATCCACCACCCTAACATGGTGTCAGACTCTCTACCGATACTACCAATCAACCACCCTAACATGGCGTCCTACCCTCCACCGATACTGCCAATCCACCACCCTAACATGGCGTCAGACGCTCTACCGATACTACCAATCCACCACCCTAGCATGGCGTCCGACCCTCTACCGATACTACCAATCCACCACCCTAACATGGCATCAGACCCTCTACCGATACTGCCAATCCACCACCCTAACATGGCGTCAGACCCTCTACCGATACTGCCAATCCACCACCCTAACATGGCGTCAGACCCTCTACCGATACTGCCAATCCACCACCCTAGCATGGCGTCCGACCCTCTACCGATACTACCAATCCACCACCCTAACATGGCGTCCGACCCTCTACCGATACTACTAATCCACCACCCTAACATGGCGTCCTACCCTCCACCGATACTGCCAATCCCCCACCCTAACATGGCATCAGACCCTCTACCGATACTGCCAATCCACCACCCTAGCACGGCTTCAGACCCTCCACCGATACTACCAATCCACCACCCTAACATGGCGTCCGACCCTCCACCGATACTGCCAATCTACCACCCTAACATGGCGTCAGACCCTCCACCGATACTGCCAATCCACCACCCTAACATGGCGTCCGACCCTCTACCAATACTGCCTATCCACTACCCTAGCATGACGTCCAACCCTCTACCGATACTACCAATCCACCACCCTAGCATGACGTCCAACCCTCTACAGATACTACCAATCCACTACCCAATAATGACGTCCAACCCTCTACCGATACTACCAATCCACTACCCTAGCATGACGTCCAACCCTCTACCGATACTACCAATCCACTACCCTAGCATGACGTCCAACCCTCTACCGATACTACCAATCCACTACCCTAGCATGACGTCCAACCCTCTACCGATACTACCAATCCACTACCCTAGCATGACGTCCAACCCTCTACTGATACTACCAATCCACCACCCTAGCATGACGTCCAACCCTCTACCGATACTACCAATCCACTACACTAGCATGACGTCCAACCCTCTACCGATACTACCAATCCACCACCCTAGCATGACGTCCAACCCTCTACCGATACTACCAATCCACCACCCTAGCATGACGTCCAACCCTCTACCAATACTGCCAATCCACTACCCTAGCATGACGTCCAACCCTCTACCGATACTACCAATCCACCACCCTAGCATGACGTCCAACCCTCTACCGATACTACCAATCCACTACCCTAGCATGACGTCCAACCCTCTACCGATACTACCAATCCACCACCCTAGCATGACGTCCAACCCTCTACCGATACTACCAATCTACCACCCTAGCATGACGTCCAACCCTCTACCGATACTACCAATCCACTACCCTAGCATGACGTCCAGCCCTCTACCGATACTGCCAATCAACCACCCTAACATGGCGTCCAACCCTCTACCGATACTACCAATCTACCACCCTAGCATGGCTTCAGACCCTCTACCGATACTGCCAATCAACCACCCTAACATGGCGTCCAACCCTCTACCGATACTGCCAATCTTCCACCCTAGCATGGCGTCCGACTCTCAACCGATACTGCCAATCCACCACCCTAACATGGCGTCCGACCCTCTACCGATACTACCAATCCACCACCCTAACATGGCGTCAGACCCTCTACCGATACTGCCAATCTACCACCCTAGCATGGCGTCCAACCCTCTACCAATACTGCCAATCAACCACCCTAGTATGGCGTCCAACCCTCTACCGATACTGCCAATCAACCACCCTAACATGGCGTTAGACCCTCCAACGATACTACCAATCCGCCACCCTAGCATGGCGTCAAACCCTCTACCGACACTACCAATCCACCACCCTAACATGGCGTCCAATCCTCTACCGATACTACCAATCCACCACCCTAACATGGCGTCAGACCCTCTACCGAACTGCCAATCCACCACCCTAACATGGCGTCAGACCCTCTACCGATACTGCCAATCCACCACCCTAAGATAGCGTCAGACGCTCTATCGATACTGCCAATCCACCACCCTAACATGGCGTCAGACCCTCTACCGATACTGCCAATCCACCACCCTAACATGGCGTCAGACCCTCCACCGATACTGACAATCCACCACCCTAACATGGCGTCCGACCCTCCACCGATACTGCCAATCTACCACCCTAACATGGCGTGAGACCCTCCACCGATACTGCCAATCCACCACCCTAACATGGCGTCCGAACCTCGACCAATACTGCCAATCCACTATCTTAGCATGACGTCCAACCCTCTACCGATACTACCAATCAACAACCCTAGCATGACCTCCAACCCTCTACCGATACTACCAATCCACCACCCTAACATGGCGTCAGACCCTCTACCGATACTACCAATCTACCACCCTAGCATGGCTTCAGACCCTCCACCGATACTACCAATCCACCACCCTAACATGGCGTCAGACCCTCCACCGATACTGCCAATCCACCACCCTAGCATGGCATCAGACCCTCTACCGATACTACCAATCCACCAGCCTAACATGGCGTCCTACTCTCCACCGATACTGTCAATCCACCACCCTAACATGGCGTCCGACCCTCTACCGATACTACCAATCCACCACCTTAGCATGGCGTCCAACCCTCTACCGATACTACCAATCCACCACCCTAGCATGGCGTCCGACCCTCTACCGATACTACCAATCCACCACACTAGCATGGCGTCCGACCCTCTACCGATACTACCAATCCACCACACTAGCATGGCGTCCTACCCTCTACCGATACTACCAATCCACCACACTAGCATGGCGTCCGACCCTCTACCGATACTACCAATCCACCACACTAGCATGGCGTCCGACCCTCTACCGATACTACCAATCCACCACCCTAACATGAAGTCAGACCCTCCACCGATACTACCAATCCACCACCCTAACATGGCGTCAGACCCTCTACCGATACTGCCAATCTTCCACCCTAGCATGGCGTCCGACTCTCTACCGATACTGCCAATCCACCACCCTAACATGGCGTCCGACCCTCTAACGATACTACCAATCCACCACCCTAACATGGCGTCCGACCCTCTACCGATACTACCAATCCACCACCCTAGTATGGCGTCCAACCCTCTACCGATACTACCAATCCACCACCCTAGCATGGCGTCCGACCCTCTACCGATACTACCAATCCACCACCCTAACATGGCGTCAGACCCTCCACCGATACTACCAATCCGCCAACCTAGCATGGCGTCCAACAATCTACCGATACTGCCAATCAACCACACTAACATGGCGTCAGACCCTCCACCGATACTACCAATCCGCCACCCTAGAATGGCGTCCAACCCTCTACCGATACTGCCAATCAACCACCCTAACATGGCGTCCAACCCTCTACCGATACTGCCAATCAACCACCCTAACATGGCGTTAGACCCTCCAACGATACTACCAATCCGCCACCCTAGCATGGCGTCAAACCCTCTACCGACACTACCAATCCACCACCCTAACATGGCGTCCAATCCTCTACCGATACTACCAATCCATCACCCTAGCAAGGCGTCCGACCCTCTACCGATACTACCAATCCAACACCCTAACATTGCGTCCAACCCTCTACCGATACTACCAATCCACCACCCTAGCATGGCTACCGACCCTCTACCGATACTACCAATCCACCACACTAGCATGTCATCAGACCCTCTACCAACACTGCCGATCCACCACCCTAACATGTCGTCCAACCCTCTCCCAATACTACCAATCCACCACCCTAGCATGGCGTTCGACCCTCTACCGATACTGCCAATCCACCACCCTAGCATGGCGTCCGACCCTCTACCGATACTGCCAATCCACCACCCTAGCATGGCGTCCGACCCTCCACCGATACTGCCAATCCACCACACTAACATGGCGTCAGACCCTCTACCGATACTACCAATCCACCACCGTAACATGGCATCAGACCCTCCACCGATACTGCCAATCCACCACGCTAACATGGCGTCAGACCCTCCACAGATACTGCCAATCCACCACCCTAACATGGCGTCAGACCCTCTACCGATACTACCGATCCACCACCCTAACATGGCGTCAGACCCTCTACCGCTACTGCCAATCCACCACCCTAGCATGGCGTCCGACCCTCTACCGATACTGCCAATCCACCACCCTAACATGGCGTCAGACCCTCTACCGATACTACCAATCAACCACCCTAACATGGCGTCCTACCCTCCACCGATACTGCCAATCCACCACCCTAACATGGCGTCAGACGCTCTACCGATACTACCAATCCACCACCCTAGCATGGCGTCCGACCCTCTACCGATACTACCTATCCACCACCCTAACATGGAATCAGACCCTCCACCGATACTGCCAATCCACCACCCTAGCATGGCGTCCGACCCTCCACCGATACTGCCAATCCACCACCCTAACATGGCATCATACCCTCTACCGATACTGCCAATCCACCACCCTAGCATGGCGTCCGACCCTCTACCTATACTACCTATCCACCACCCTAACATGGCGTCAGACCCTCCACCGATACTGCCAATCCACCACCCTAGCATGGCGTCAGACCCTCTACCGATACTACCAATCAACCACCCTAACATGGCGTCAGACCCTTTACCGATACTGCCAATCCACCACCCTAACATAGCGTCAGACCCTCTACCGATACTGCCAATCAACCACCCTAACATGGCATCAGACCCTCTACCGATACTGCCAATCCACCACCCTAACATGGCATCAGACCCTCTACCGATACTGCCAATCCACCACCCTAACATGGCGTCAGACCCTCTACCGAAACTACCAATCAACCACCCTAACATGGCGTCCTACCCTCCACCGATACTGCCAATCCACCACCCTAACATAGCGTCTGACCCTCTACCACCCTAACATAGCGTCCTACCCTCCACCGAAACTGCCAATCCACCACCCTAATATGGCATCAGACCCTCCACCGATACTACCAATCCACCACCCTAACATGGCGTCTGACCCTATACCGATACTACCAATCCACCACACTAACATGGCGTCAGACCCTCTACCGATACTGCCAATCCACCACCCTAACATGGCGTCAGACCCTCTACCGATACTGCCAATCCACCACCCTAACATGGCGTCCTACCCTCCACCGATACTGCCAATCCACCACCCTAACATGGTGTCAGACCCTCCACCGATACTGCCAATCCACCACCCTAACATGGCGTCCTACCCTCCACCGATACTGCCAATCCACCATCCTAACATGGCGTCAGACCCTCTACCGATACTACCAATTCAACACCCTAAAATGGCGTCCTACCCTCCACCGATACTGCCAATCCACCACCCTAACATGGTGTCAGACCCTCCACCGATACTACCAATCCACCACCCTAACATGGCGTCCGACCCTCTACCGATACTACCAATCCACCACCCTAACATGGCGTCCTACCCTCTACCGATACTGCCAATCCACCACCCTAGCATGGCTTCAGACCCTCCACCGATACTGCCAATCCACCACCCTAACATGGCATCAGACCCTCTACCGATACTGCCAATCCACCACCCTAGCATGGCTTCAGACCCTCCACCGATACTACCAATCCACCACCCTAACATGGCGTCAGACCCTCTACCGATACTACCAATCCACCACCCTAACATGGCGTCCTACCCTCCACCGATACTGTCAATCCACCACCCTAGCATGGCGTCCGACCCTCTACCGATACTACCAATCCACCACACTAGCATGGCGTCCGACCCTCTACCGATACTGCCAATCCACCACCCTAGAATGGTGTCCGACCCTCTACCGATACTACCAATCCACCACCCTAGCATGGCGTCAGACCCTCCACCGATACTACCAATCCACCACCCTAGCATGGCGTCAGACCCTCCACCGATACTACCAATCCACCACTCTAGCATGGCGTCAGACCCTCCACCGATACTACCAATCCACCACCCTAGCATGGTGTCCGACCCTCTACCGATACTACCAATCCACCACCCTAACATGGCGTCAGACCCTCTACCGATACTACCAATCCACCACCCTAACATGGCGTCCGACCCTCTACCGATACTACCAATCCACCACCCTAACATGGCGTCAGACCCTCCACCGATACTGCCAATCAACCACCCTAACATGGCGTCAGACCCTCCACCGATACTGTCAATCCACCACCCTAACATGGCGTCAGACCCTCTACCGATACTACCAATCCACCACCCTAACGTGGCATCAGACCCTCCACCGATACTGCCAATCCACCACCCTAACATGGCGTCAGACCCTCTACCGATACTACCAATCCACCACCCTAACATGGCGTCAGACCCTCTACCGATACTGCCAATCCACCACCCTAGCATGGCGTCCGACCCTCTACGATACTACCAATCCACCACCCTAACATGGTGTCAGACTCTCTACCGATACTACCAATCAACCACCCTAACATGGCGTCCTACCCTCCACCGATACTGCCAATCCACCACCCTAACATGGCGTCAGACGCTCTACCGATACTACCAATCCACCAGCCTAGCATGGCGTCCGACCCTCTACCGATACTACCAATCCACCACCCTAACATGGCATCAGACCCTCTACCGATACTGCCAATCCACCACCCTAACATGGCGTCAGACCCTCTACCGATACTGCCAATCCACCACCCTAACATGGCGTCAGACCCTCTACCGATACTGCCAATCCACCACCCTAGCATGGCGTCCGACCCTCTACCGATACTACCAATCCACCACCCTAACATGGCGTCCGACCCTCTACCGATACTACTAATCCACCACCCTAACATGGCGTCCTACCCTCCACCGATACTGCCAATCCCCCACCCTAACATGGCATCAGACCCTCTACCGATACTGCCAATCCACCACCCTAGCACGGCTTCAGACCCTCCACCGATACTACCAATCCACCACCCTAACATGGCGTCCAACCCTCCACCGATACTGTCAATCCACCACCCTAGCATGGCGTCCGACCCTCTACCGATACTACCAATCCACCACACTAGCATGGCGTCCGACCCTCTACCGATACTGCCAATCCACCACCCTAGCATGGTGTCCGACCCTCTACCGATACTACCAATCCACCACCCTAGCATGGCGTCAGACCCTCCACCGATACTACCAATCCACCACCCTAGCATGGTGTCCGACCCTCTACCGATACTACCAATCCACCACCCTAACATGGCGTCAGACCCTCTACCGATACTAACAATCGACCACCCTAACATGGCGTCAGACCCTCTACCGATACTACCAATCCACCACCCTAACATGGCGTCAGACCCTCTACCGCTACTGCCAATCCACCACCCTAGCATGGCGTCCGACCCTCTACCGATACTGCCAATCCACCACCCTAACATGGCGTCAGACCCTCTACCGATACTACCAATCAACCACCCTAACATGGCGTCCTACCCTCCACCGATACTGCCAATCCACCACCCTAACATGGCGTCATACGCTCTATCGATACTACCAATCCACCACCCTAGCATGGCGTCCGACCCTCTACCGATACTACCTATCCACCACCCTAACATGGAATCAGACCCTCCACCGATACTGCCAATCCACCACCCTAGCATGGCGTCCGACCCTCCACCGATACTGCCAATCCACCACCCTAACATGGCATCATACCCTCTACCGATACTGCCAATCCACCACCCTAGCATGGCGTCAGACCCTCTACCGATACTACCAATCCACCACCCTAACATGGCGTCCGACCCTCTACCGATACTACCAATCCACCACCCTAACATGGCGTCAGACCCTCCACCGATACTGCCAATCAACCACCCTAACATGGCGTCAGACCCTCCACCGATACTGTCAATCCACCACCCTAACATGGCGTCAGACCCTCTACCGATACTACCAATCCACCACCCTAACGTGGCATCAGACCCTCCACCGATACTGCCAATCCACCACCCTAACATGGCGTCAGACCCTCTACCGATACTACCAATCCACCACCCTAACATGGCGTCAGACCCTCTACCGATACTGCCAATCCACCACCCTAGCATGGCGTCCGACCCTCTACGATACTACCAATCCACCACCCTAACATGGTGTCAGACTCTCTACCGATACTACCAATCAACCACCCTAACATGGCGTCCTACCCTCCACCGATACTGCCAATCCACCACCCTAACATGGCGTCAGACGCTCTACCGATACTACCAATCCACCACCCTAGCATGGCGTCCGACCCTCTACCGATACTACCAATCCACCACCCTAACATGGCATCAGACCCTCTACCGATACTGCCAATCCACCACCCTAACATGGCGTCAGACCCTCTACCGATACTGCCAATCCACCACCCTAACATGGCGTCAGACCCTCTACCGATACTGCCAATCCACCACCCTAGCATGGCGTCCGACCCTCTACCGATACTACCAATCCACCACCCTAACATGGCGTCCGACCCTCTACCGATACTACTAATCCACCACCCTAACATGGCGTCCTACCCTCCACCGATACTGCCAATCCCCCACCCTAACATGGCATCAGACCCTCTACCGATACTGCCAATCCACCACCCTAGCACGGCTTCAGACCCTCCACCGATACTACCAATCCACCACCCTAACATGGCGTCCAACCCTCCACCGATACTGTCAATCCACCACCCTAGCATGGCGTCCGACCCTCTACCGATACTACCAATCCACCACACTAGCATGGCGTCCGACCCTCTACCGATACTGCCAATCCACCACCCTAGCATGGTGTCCGACCCTCTACCGATACTACCAATCCACCACCCTAGCATGGCGTCAGACCCTCCACTGATACTACCAATCCACCACCCTAGCATGGTGTCCGACCCTCTACCGATACTACCAATCCACCACCCTAACATGGCGTCAGACCCTCTACCGATACTAACAATCGACCACCCTAACATGGCGTCAGACCCTCTACCGATACTACCAATCCACCACCCTAACATGGCGTCAGACCCTCTACCGCTACTGCCAATCCACCACCCTAGCATGGCGTCCGACCCTCTACCGATACTGCCAATCCACCACCCTAACATGGCGTCAGACCCTCTACCGATACTACCAATCAACCACCCTAACATGGCGTCCTACCCTCCACCGATACTGCCAATCCACCACCCTAACATGGCGTCATACGCTCTACCGATACTACCAATCCACCACCCTAGCATGGCGTCCGACCCTCTACCGATACTACCTATCCACCACCCTAACATGGAATCAGACCCTCCACCGATACTGCCAATCCACCACCCTAGCATGGCGTCCGACCCTCCACCGATACTGCCAATCCACCAACCTAACATGGCATCATACCCTCTACCGATACTGCCAATCCACCACCCTAGCATGGCGTCCGACCCTCTACCTATACTACCTATCCACCACCCTAACATGGCGTCAGACCCTCCACCGATACTGCCAATCCACCACCCTAGCATGGCGTCAGACCCTCTACCGATACTACCAATCAACCACCCTAACATGGCGTCAGACCCTTTACCGATACTGCCAATCCACCACCCTAACATAGCGTCAGACCCTCTACCGATACTGCCAATCCACCACCCTAACATGGCGTCAGACCCTCTACCGATACTACCAATCAACCACCCTAACATGGCGTCAGACCCTTTACCGATACTGCCAATCCACCACCCTAACATAGCGTCAGACCCTCTACCGATACTGCCAATCCACCACCCTAACATAGCGTCAGACCCTCTACCGATACTGCCAATCCACCACCCTAACATAGCGTCAGACCCTCTACCGATACTGCCAATCCACCACCCTAACATAGCGTCAGACCCTCTACCGATACTGCCAATCCACCACCCTAGCATGGCGTCAGACCCTCTACCGATACTGCCAATCCACCACCCTAACATGGCATCAGACCCTCTACCGATACTGCCAATCCACCACCCTAACATGGCGTCAGACCCTCTACCGAAACTACCAATCAACCACCCTAACATGGCGTCCTACCCTCCACCGATACTGCCAATCCACCACCCTAACATAGCGTCTGACCCTCTACCACCCTAACATAGCGTCCTACCCTCCACCGAAACTGCCAATCCACCACCCTAATATGGCATCAGACCCTCCACCGATACTACCAATCCACCACCCTAACATGGCGTCTGACCCTATACCGATACTACCAATCCACCACACTAACATGGCGTCAGACCCTCTACCGATACTGCCAATCCACCACCCTAACATGGCGTCAGACCCTCTACCGATACTGCCAATCCACCACCCTAACATGGCGTCCTACCCTCCACCGATACTGCCAATCCACCACCCTAACATGGTGTCAGACCCTCCACCGATACTGCCAATCCACCACCCTAACATGGCGTCCTACCCTCCACCGATACTGCCAATCCACCATCCTAACATGGCGTCAGACCCTCTACCGATACTACCAATTCACCACCCTAAAATGGCGTCCTACCCTCCACCGATACTGCCAATCCACCACCCTAACATGGTGTCAGACCCTCCACCGATACTACCAATCCACCACCCTAACATGGCGTCCGACCCTCTACCGATACTACCAATCCACCACCCTAACATGGCGTCCTACCCTCTACCGATACTGCCAATCCACCACCCTAGCATGGCTTCAGACCCTCCACCGATACTGCCAATCCACCACCCTAACATGGCATCAGACCCTCTACCGATACTGCCAATCCACCACACTAGCATGGCTTCAGACCCTCCACCGATACTACCAATCCACCACCCTAACATGGCGTCAGACCCTCTACCGATACTACCAATCCACCACCCTAACATGGCGTCCTACCATCCACCGATACTGTCAATCCACCACCCTAGCATGGCGTCCGACCCTCTACCGATACTACCAATCCACCACACTAGCATGGCGTCCGACCCTCTACCGATAATGCCAATCCACCACCCTAGCATGGTGTCCGACCCTCTACCGATACTGCCAATCCACCACCCTAGCATGGCGTCAGACCCTCTACCGATACTACCAATCCACCACTCTAGCATGGCGTCAGACCCTCCACCGATACTACCAATCCACCACCCTAGCATGGCGTCCGACCCTCTACCGATACTACCAATCCACCACACTAGCATGGCGTCCGACCCTCTACCGATAATGCCAATCCACCACCCTAGCATGGTGTCCGACCCTCTACCGATACTACCAATCCACCACCCTAGCATGGTGTCCGACCCTCTACCGATACTACCAATCCACCACCCTAACATGGCGTCAGACCCTCTACCGATACTACCAATCCACCACCCTAACATGGCGTCCGACCCTCTACCGATACTACCAATCCACCACTCTAGCATGGCGTCAGACCCTCCACCGATACTACCAATCCACCACCCTAGCATGGCGTCCGACCCTCTACCGATACTGCCAATCCACCACCCTAGCATGGCGTCAGACCCTCTACCGATACTACCAATCCACCACTCTAGCATGGCGTCAGACCCTCCACCGATACTACCAATCCACCACCCTAGCATGGCGTCCGACCCTCTACCGATACTACCAATCCACCACACTAGCATGGCGTCCGACCCTCTACCGATAATGCCAATCCACCACCCTAGCATGGTGTCCGACCCTCTACCGATACTACCAATCCACCACCCTAGCATGGTGTCCGACCCTCTACCGATACTACCAATCCACCACCCTAACATGGCGTCAGACCCTCTACCGATACTACCAATCCACCACCCTAACATGGCGTCCGACCCTCTACCGATACTACCAATCCACCACCCTAACATGGCGTCAGACCCTCCACCGATACTACCAATCCACCACCCTAGCATGGCGTCCGACCCTCTACCGATACTACCAATCCACCACCCTAACATGGCATCAGACCCTCTACCGATACTGCCAATCCACCACCCTAGCATGGCGTCCGACCCTCTACCGATACTACCTATCCACCACCCTAACATGGCGTCAGACCCTCCACCGATACTGCCAATCCACAACCCTAACATGGCGTCAGACCCTCTACCGATACTGCCAATCCACCACCCTAACATGGCGTCAGACCCTCTACCGATACTGCCAATCCACCACCCTAGCATGGCGTCCGACCCTCTACCGATACTACCAATCCACCACCCTAACATGGCGTCCGACCCACTACCGATACTACTAATCCACCACCCTAACATGGCGTCCTACCCTCCACCGATACTGCCAATCCCCCACCCTAACATGGCATCAGACCCTCTACCGATACTGCCAATCCACCACCCTAGCACGGCTTCAGACCCTCCACCGATACTACCAATCCACCACCCTAACATGGCGTCCAACCCTCCACCGATACTGTCAATCCACCACCCTAGCATGGCGTCCGACCCTCTACCGATACTACCAATCCACCACACTAGCATGGCGTCCGACCCTCTACCGATACTGCCAATCCACCACCCTAGCATGGTGTCCGACCCTCTACCGATACTACCAATCCACCACCCTAGCATGGCGTCAGACCCTCCACCGATACTACCAATCCACCACCCTAGCATGGTGTCCGACCCTCTACCGATACTACCAATCCACCACCCTAACATGGCGTCAGACCCTCTACCGATACTAACAATCGACCACCCTAACATGGCGTCAGACCCTCTACCGATACTACCAATCCACCAC
Organism: Eledone cirrhosa; assembly: GCA_964016885.1. NCBI lineage: Eukaryota > Metazoa > Mollusca > Cephalopoda > Octopoda > Eledonidae > Eledone > Eledone cirrhosa. Next base: position 17,469,742 of record OZ024741.1, read on the forward strand.
CCTAACATGGCGTCAGACCCTCTACCGCTACTGCCAATCCACCACCCTAGCATGGCGTCCGACCCTCTACCGATACTGCCAATCCACCACCCTAACATGGCGTCAGACCCTCTACCGATACTACCAATCAACCACCCTAACATGGCGTCCTACCCTCCACCGATACTGCCAATCCACCACCCTAACATGGCGTCATACGCTCTACCGATACTACCAATCCACCACCCTAGCATGGCGTCCGACCCTCTACCGATACTACCTATCCACCACCCTAACATGGAATCAGACCCTCCACCGATACTGCCAATCCACCACCCTAGCATGGCGTCCGACCCTCCACCGATACTGCCAATCCACCACCCTAACATGGCATCATACCCTCTACCGATACTGCCAATCCACCACCCTAGCATGGCGTCCGACCCTCTACCTATACTACCTATCCACCACCCTAACATGGCGTCAGACCCTCCACCGATACTGCCAATCCACCACCCTAGCATGGCGTCAGACCCTCTACCGATACTACCAATCAACCACCCTAACATGGCGTCAGACCCTTTACCGATACTGCCAATCCACCACCCTAACATAGCGTCAGACCCTCTACCGATACTGCCAATCAACCACCCTAACATGGCATCAGACCCTCTACCGATACTGCCAATCCACCACCCTAACATGGCATCAGACCCTCTACCGATACTGCCAATCCACCACCCTAACATGGCGTCAGACCCTCTACCGAAACTACCAATCAACCACCCTAACATGGCGTCCTACCCTCCACCGATACTGCCAATCCACCACCCTAACATAGCGTCTGACCCTCTACCACCCTAACATAGCGTCCTACCCTCCACCGAAACTGCCAATCCACCACCCTAATATGGCATCAGACCCTCCACCGATACTACCAATCCACCACCCTAACATGGCGTCTGACCCTATACCGATACTACCAATCCACCACACTAACATGGCGTCAGACCCTCTACCGATACTGCCAATCCACCACCCTAACATGGCGTCAGACCCTCTACCGATACTGCCAATCCACCACCCTAACATGGCGTCCTACCCTCCACCGATACTGCCAATCCACCACCCTAACATGGTGTCAGACCCTCCACCGATACTGCCAATCCACCACCCTAACATGGCGTCCTACCCTCCACCGATACTGCCAATCCACCATCCTAACATGGCGTCAGACCCTCTACCGATACTACCAATTCACCACCCTAAAATGGCGTCCTACCCTCCACCGATACTGCCAATCCACCACCCTAACATGGTGTCAGACCCTCCACCGATACTACCAATCCACCACCCTAACATGGCGTCCGACCCTCTACCGATACTACCAATCCACCACCCTAACATGGCGTCCTACCCTCTACCGATACTGCCAATCCACCACCCTAGCATGGCTTCAGACCCTCCACCGATACTGCCAATCCACCACCCTAACATGGCATCAGACCCTCTACCGATACTGCCAATCCACCACCCTAGCATGGCTTCAGACCCTCCACCGATACTACCAATCCACCACCCTAACATGGCGTCAGACCCTCTACCGATACTACCAATCCACCACCCTAACATGGCGTCCTACCATCCACCGATACTGTCAATCCACCACCCAAGCATGGCGTCCGACCCTCTACCGATACTACCAATCCACCACCCTAGCATGGTGTCCGACCCTCTACCGATACTACCAATCCACCACTCTAGCATGGCGTCAGACCCTCCACCGATACTACCAATCCACCACCCTAGCATGGTGTCCGACCCTCTACCGATACTACCAATCCACCACCCTAACATGGCGTCAGACCCTCTACCGATACTACCAATCCACCACCCTAACATGGCGTCCGACCCTCTACCGATACTACCAATCCACCACCCTAACGTGGCGTCAGACCCTCCACCGATACTACCAATCCACCACCCTAGCATGGCGTCCGACCCTCTACCGATACTACCAATCCACCACCCTAACATGGCATCAGACCCTCTACCGATACTGCGAATCCACCACCCTAGCATGGCGTCCGACCCTCTACCGATACTACCTATCCACCACCCTAACATGGCGTCAGACCCTCCACCGATACTGCCAATCCACAACCCTAACATGGCGTCAGACCCTCTACCGATACTGCCAATCCACCACCCTAGCATGGCGTCAGACCCTCTACCGATACTGCCAATCCACCACCCTAGCATGGCGTCCGACCCTCTACCGATACTGCCAATCCACTACCCTAGCATGGCGTCCGACCCTCTACCGATACTACCAATCCACCACCCTAACATGGCGTCCGACCCACTACCGATACTACTAATCCACCACCCTAACATGGCGTCCTACCCTCCACCGATACTGCCAATCCCCCACCCTAACATGGCATCAGACCCTCTACCGATACTGCCAATCCACCACCCTAGCACGGCTTCAGACCCTCCACCGATACTACCAATCCACCACCCTAACATGGCGTCCAACCCTCCACCGATACTGTCAATCCACCACCCTAGCATGGCGTCCGACCCTCTACCGATACTACCAATCCACCACACTAGCATGGCGTCCGACCCTCTACCGATACTGCCAATCCACCACCCTAGCATGGTGTCCGACCCTCTACCGATACTACCAATCCACCACACTAGCATGGCGTCAGACCCTCCACCGATACTACCAATCCACCACCCTAGCATGGTGTCCGACCCTCTACCGATACTACCAATCCACCACCCTCACATGGCGTCAGACCCTCTACCGATACTAACAATCGACCACCCTAACATGGCGTCAGACCCTCTACCGATACTACCAATCCACCACCCTAACATGGCGTCAGACCCTCTACCGATACTAACAATCGACCACCCTAACATGGCGTCAGACCCTCTACCGATACTACCAATCCACCACCCTAACATGGCGTCAGACCCTCTACCGATACTGCCAATCCACCACCCTAACATGGCGTCAGACCCTCCACCGATACTGCCAATCCACCACCCTAACATGGCGTCTGACCCTCTACCACCCTAACATAGCGTCCTACCCTCCACCGATACTGCCAATCCACCACCCTAATATGGCGTCAGACCCTCCACCGATACTACCAATCCACCACCCTAACATGGCGTCAGACCCTCTACCAATACTGCCAATCCACCACCCTAGCATGGCGTCCGACCCTCTAACGATACTACCAATCCACCACCCTAACATGGCGTCAGACCCTCTACCGAAACTACCAATCAACCACCCTAACATGGCATCAGACCCTCTACCGATACTGCCAATCCACCACCCTAACATGGCGTCCTACCATCCACCGATACTGTCAATCCACCACCCTAGCATGGCGTCCGACCCTCTACCGATACTACCAATCCACCACCCTAACATGGCGTCCTACCATCCACCGATACTGTCAATCCACCACCCTAGCATGGCGTCCGACCCTCTACCGATACTACCAATCCACCACACTAGCATGGCGTCCGACCCTCTACCGATAATGCCAATCCACCACCCTAGCATGGTGTCCGACCCTCTACCGATACTACCAATCCACCACTCTAGCATGGCGTCAGACCCTCCACCGATACTACCAATCCACCACCCTAGCATGGTGTCCGACCCTCTACCGATACTACCAATCCACCACCCTAACATGGCGTCAGACCCTCTACCGATACTACCAATCCACCACCCTAGCATGGCGTCCGACCCTCTACCGATACTACCAATCCACCACCCTAACATGGCATCAGACCCTCTACCGATACTGCCAATCCACCACCCTAGCATGGCGTCCGACCCTCTACCGATACTACCTATCCACCACCCTAACATGGCGTCAGACCCTCCACCGATACTGCCAATCCACAACCCTAACATGGCGTCAGACCCTCTACCGATACTGCCAATCCACCACCCTAACATGGCGTCAGACCCTCTACCGATACTGCCAATCCACCACCCTAGCATGGCGTCCGACCCTCTACCGATACTACCAATCCACCACCCTAACATGGCGTCCGACCCTCTACCGATACTACTAATCCACCACCCTAACATGGCGTCCTACCCTCCACCGATACTGCCAATCCCCCACCCTAACATGGCATCAGACCCTCTACCGATACTGCCAATCCACCACCCTAGCACGGCTTCAGACCCTCCACCGATACTACCAATCCACCATCCTAATATGGCGTCCAACCCTCCACCGATACTGTCAATCCACCACCCTAGCATGGCGTCCGACCCTCTACCGATACTACCAATCCACCACACTAGCATGGCGTCCGACCCTCTACCGATACTGCCAATCCACCACCCTAGCATGGTGTCCGACCCTCTACCGATACTACCAATCCACCACCCTAGCATGGCGTCAGACCCTCCACCGATACTACCAATCCACCACCCTAGCATGGTGTCCGACCCTCTACCGATACTACCAATCCACCACCCTAACATGGCGTCAGACCCTCTACCGATACTAACAATCGACCACCCTAACATGGCGTCAGACCCTCTACCGATACTACCAATCCACCACCCTAGCATGGCGTCAGACCCTCTACCGATACAGTCAATCCACCACCCTAACATGGCGTCAGACCCTCTACCGATACTACCAATCCACCACCCTAACATGGCATCAGACCCTCCACCGATACTGCCAATCCACCACCCTAACATGGCGTCAGACCCTCCACCGATACTGCCAATCCACCACCCTAACATGGCGTCTGACCCTCTACCACCCTAACATAGCGTCCTACCCTCCACCGAAACTGCCAATCCACCACCCTAATATGGCGTCAGACCCTCCACCGATACTACCAATCCACCACCCTAACATGGCGTCAGGCCCTCTACCGATACTGCCAATCCACCACCCTAGCATGGCGTCCGACCCTCTAACGATACTACCAATCCACCACCCTAACATGGCGTCAGACCCTCTACCGAAACTACCAATCAACCACCCTAACATGGCTTCAGACCCTCCACCGATACTGCCAATCCACCACCCTAACATAGCGTCTGACCCTCTACCACCCTAACATAGCGTCCTACCCTCCACCGAAACTGCCAATCCACCACCCTAATATGGCGTCAGACCCTCTACCGATACTACCAATCCACCACGCTAACATGGCGTCAGACCCTCTACCGATGCTGCCAATCCACCACCCTAACATGGCGTCAGACCCTCTACCGATACTGCCAATCCACCACCCTAACATAGCGTCAGACGCTCTACCGATACTGCCAATCCACCACCCTAACATGGCGTCAGACCCTCTACCGATACTGCCAATCCACCACCCTAACATGGTGTCAGACCCTCCACCGAGACTACCAATCCACCACCCTAACATGGCGTCAGACCCTCCACCGATACTGCCAATCCACCACCCTAACATGGCGTCCGACCCTCCACCGATACTGCCAATCCACCACCCTAACATGGCGTCCGACCCTCTACCAATACTGCCAATCCACTACCCTAGCATGACGTCCAACCCTCTACCGATACTACCAATCCACCACCCTAGCATGACGTCCAACCCTCTACCGATACTACCAATCCACTACCCAAACATGACGTCCAACCCTCTACCGATACTACCAATCCACTACCCTAGCATGACGTCCAACCCTCTACCGATACTACCAATCCACTACCCTAGCATGACGTCCAACCCTCTACCGATACTACCAATCCACTACCCTAGCATGACGTCCAACCCTCTACCGATACTACCATCCACTACCCTAGCATGACGTCCAACCCTCTACCGATACTACCAATCCACCACCCTAACATGACGTCCAACCCTCTACCGATACTACCAATCCACTACCCTAGCATGACGTCCAACCCTCTACCGATACTACCAATCCACCACCCTAGCATGACGTCCAACCCTCTACCGATACTACCAATCCACCACCCTAGCATGACGTCCAACCCTCTACCAATACTGCCAATCCACTACCCTAGCATGACGTCCAACCCTCTAGCGATACTACCAATCCACCACCCTAGCATGACGTCCAACCCTCTACCGATACTACCAATCCACTACCCTAGCATGACGTCCAACCCTCTACCGATACTACCAATCCACCACCCTAGCATGACGTCCAACCCTCTACCGATACTACCAATCCACTACCCTAGCATGACGTCCAGCCCTCTACCGATACTGCCAATCAACCACCCTAACATGGCTTCCAACCCTCTACCGATACTACCAATCTACCACCCTAGCATGGCTTCAGACCCTCTACCGATACTGCCAATCAACCACCCTAACATGGCGTCCAACCCTCTACCCATACTGCCAATCAACCACCCTAGCATGGCTTCAGACCCTCTACCGATACTGCCAATCAACCACCCTAACATGGCGTCCAACCCTCTACCGATACTGCCAATCTTCCACCCTAGCATGGCGTCCGACTCTCTACCGATACTGCCAATCCACCACCCTAACATGGCGTCCGACCCTCTACCGATACTACCAATCAACCACCCTAACATGGCGTCAGACCCTCTACCGATACTGCCAATCTACCACCCTAGCATGGCGTGCAACCCTCTACCAATACTGCCAATCAACCACCCTAACATGGCGTCAGACCCTCCACCGATACTACCAATCCGCCACCCTAGCATGGCGTCCAACCCTCTACCGATACTGCCAATCCACCACCCTAACATGGCGTCCGACCCTCTACCGATACTACCAATCCACCACCCTAACATGGCGTCCGACCCTCTACCGATACTACCAATCCACCAGCCTAGTATGGCGTCCAACCCTCTACCGATACCAATCCTCCACCCTAGCATGGCGTCCGACCCTCTACCGATACTACCAATCCACCACCCTAACATGGCGTCAGACCCTCCACCGATACTACCAATCCGCCAACCTAGCATGGCGTCCAACAATCTACCGATACTGCCAATCAACCACACTAACATGGCGTCAGACCCTCCACCGATACTGCCAATCAACCACCCTAACATGGCGTTAGACCCTCCAACGATACTACCAATAGGCCACCCTAGCATGGCGTCAAACCCTCTACCGACACTACCAATCCACCACCCTAACATGGCGTCCAATCCTCTACCGATACTACCAATCCACCACCCTAACATGGCGTCAGACCCTCTACCGAACTGCCAATCCACCACCCTAACATGGCGTCAGACCCTCTACCGATACTGCCAATCCACCACCCTAACATAGCGTCAGACGCACTACCGATACTGCCAATCCACCACCCTAACATGGCGTCAGACCCTCTACCGATACTGCCAATCCACCACCCTAACATGGCGTCAGACCCTCCACCGATACTGCCAATCCACCACCCTAACATGGCGTCCGACCCTCCACCGATACTGCCAATCTACCACCCTAACATGGCGTCAGACCCTCCACCGATACTGCCAATCCACCACCCTAACATGGCGTCCGACCCTCTACCAATACTGCCAATCCACTACCCTAGCATGACGTCCAACCCTCTACCGATACTACCAATCAACAACCCTAGCATGACCTCCAACCCTCTACCGATACTACCAATCCACCACCCTAACATGGCGTCAGACCCTCTACCGATACTACCAATCTACCACCCTAGCATGGCTTCAGACCCTCCACCGATACTACCAATCCACCAGCCTAACATGGCATCCTACTCTCCACCGATACTGTCAATCCACCACCCTAACATGGCGTCCGACCCTCTACCGATACTACCAATCCACCACCTTAGCAGGGCGTCCAACCCTCTACCGATACTACCAATCCACCACCCTAGCATGGCGTCCGACCCTCTACCGATACTACCAATCCACCACACTAGCATGGCGTCCGACCCTCTACCGATACTACCAATCCACCACCCTAACATGAAGTCAGACCCTCCACCGATACTACCAATCCACCACCCTAACATGGCGTCAGACCCTCTACCGATACTGCCGATCTTCCACCCTAGCATGGCGTCCGACTCTCTACCGATACTGCCAATCCACCACCCTAACATGGCGACCGACCCTCTACCGATACTACCAATCCACCACCCTAACATGGCGTCCGACCCTCTACCGATACTACCAATCCATCACCCTAGTATGGCGTCCAACCCTCTACCGATACTACCAATCCACCACCCTAGCATGGCGTCCGACCCTCTACCGATACTACCAATCCACCACCCTAACATGGCGTCAGACCCTCCACCGATACTACCAATCCGCCAACCTAGCATGGCGTCCAACAATCTACCGATACTGCCAATCAACCACACTAACATGGCGTCAGACCCTCCACCGATACTACCAATCCGCCACCCTAGCATGGCGTCCAACCCTCTACCGATACTGCCAATCAACCACCCTAACATGGCGTCCAACCCTCTACCGATACTGCCAATCAACCACCCTAACATGGCGTTAGACCCTCCAACGATACTACCAATCCGCCACCCTAGCATGGCGTCAAACCCTCTACCGACACTACCAATCCACCACCCTAACATGGCGTCCAATCCTCTACCGATACTACCAATCCACCACCCTAGCAAGGCGTCCGACCCTCTACCGATACTACCAATCCAACACCCTAACATGGCGTCCAACCCTCTACCGATACTACCAATCCACCACCCTAGCATGGCTACCGAACCCTCTACCGATACTACCAATCCACCACACTAGCATGGCATCAGACCCTCTACCAACACTGCCAATCCACCACCCTAACATGTCCAACCCTCTCCCAATACTACCAATCCACCACCCTAGCATGGCGTTCGACCCTCTACCGATACTGCCAATCCACCACCCTAGCATGGCGTCCGACCCTCTACCGATACTGCCAATCCACCACCCTAGCATGGCGTCCGACCCTCCACCGATACTGCCAATCCACCACCCTAACATGGCGTCAGACCCTCTACCAATACTGCCAATCCACCACCATAACATGGCGTCAGACCCTCTACCGACACTACCAATCCACCACCCTAGCATGGCGTCCGACCCTCCACCGATACTGCCAATCCACCACACTAGCATAGAGTCAGACTCTCCACCAATACTGCCAATCCACCACCCTAACATGGCATCAGACCCTCTACCGATACTGCCAATCCACCGCCCTAGCATGGCATCAGACCCTCTACCGATACTACCAATCCACCACCCTAACATGGCGTCAGACCCTCTACCGATACTGCCAATCCACCACCCTAACATGGCGTCAGACCCTCTACCGATACTACCAATCCACCACCCTAACATGGCGTCAGACCCTCCACCGATACTGCCAATCCACCACCCTAACATGGCGTCAGACCCTCTACCGATACTACCAATCCACCACCCTAACATGGCGTCAGACCGTCCACCGATACTGCCAATCCACCACCCTAGCATGGCGTCAGACCCTCTACCGATACTACCAATCCACCACCCTAACATGGCGTCAGACCCTCTACCGATACTGCCAATCCACCACCCTAACATGGCGTCAGACCCTCTACCGATACTGCCAATCCACCACCCTAGCATGGCGTCAGACCCTCTACCGATACTGCCAATCCACCACCCTAACATGGCGTCAGACCCTCTACCGATACTACCAATCCACCATCCTAGCATGGCATCAGACCCTCCACCGATACTGCCAATCCACCACCCTAACATCGCGTCCGACCCTCTACCGATACTACCAATCCACCACCCTAACATGGCGTCAGACCCTCTACCGATACTGCCAATCCACCAACCTAACATGGCATCAGACCCTCCACCGATACTGCCAATCCACCACCCTAGCATGGCGTCAGACCCTCCACCGATACTACCAATCCAGCACCCTAACATGGCGTCAGACCCTCCACCGATACTACCAATCCACCACCCTAACATGGCATCAGACCCTTTACCGATACAACCAATCCAACACCCTAACATGGCGTCAGACCCTCCACCGATACTGCCACTCCACCACCCTAGCATGGCGTCAGACCCTCTGCCGATACTGCCAATCTACCACCCTAACGTGGCATCAGACCCTCCACCGATACTACCAAGCCACCACCCTAGCATGGCGTCAGACCCTCTACCGATACTGACAATCCACCACCCTAACATGTTGTCCGACCCTCTACCGATACTGCCAATCCACCACCCTAACATGGTGTCCGACCCTCTACCGATACTACAAATCCACCACGCTAACATGGCATCCGACCCTCTACCGATACTACCAATCCACCACCCTAATATGGCGTCAGACCCTCCACCGATACTGCCAATCCACCACCCTAACATGGCGTCAGACCCTCTACCGATACTACCAATCCACCACCCTAGCATGGCATCAGACCCTCCACCGATACTGCCAATCCACCACCCTAACATGGCGTCCAACCCTCTACCTACACTGCCAATCCACCACCCTAACATGGCGTCAGACCCTCTACCGATACTGCCAATCTACCACCCTAACATGGCATCAGACCCTCCTCCGATACAACCAATCCACCACCCTAGCATGGCGTCCAACCCTCTACCGATTCTGCCAATCCACCACCCTAACATGGCGTCCTACACTCCACCGATACTACCAATCCACCACCCTAGCATGGCGTCAGACCCTCTACCGATACTGCCAATCTACCACCCTAACATGGCATCAGACCCTCCACCGATACTACCAATCCACCACCCTAGCATGGCGTCAGACCCTCTACCGATACTGCCAATCCACCACCCTAACATGGTGTCCGACCCTCTACCGATACTACCAATCTACCACCCTAACATGGCATCAGACCCTCCACCGATACTACCAATCCACCACCCTAGCATGGTGTCCGACCTTCTACCGATACTGCGAATCCACCACCCTAACATGGCGTCAGACCCTCTACCGATACTGCCAATCAACCACCCTAACATGGTGTCCGACCCTCTACCGATACTACCAATCCACCACCCTAGCATTGCGTCTGACCCTCCACCGATACTGCCAATCCACCACCCTAGCATGGCGTCCGACCCTCTACCGATACTGTCAATCCACCACCCTAACATGGTGTCCGAACCTCTACCGATACTGCCAATCCACCACCGTAACATGGTGTCCGACCCTCTACCGATACTACAAATCCACCACGCTAACATGGCGTCCGACCCTCTACCGATACTACCAATCTACCACCCTAATATGGCGTCAGACCCTCTACCGATACTACCAATCCACCACCCTAACATGGCGTCAGACCCTCTACCGATACTACAAATCCACCACGCTAACATGGCGTCCGACCCTCTACCGATACTACCAATCCACCACCCTAATATGGCGTCAGACCCTCCACCGATACTGCCAATCCACCACCCTAACATGGCGTCAGACCCTCTACCGATACTACCAATCCACCACCCTAGCATGGCATCAGACCCTCCACCGATACTGCCAATCCACCACCCTAACATGGCGTCCAACCCTCTACCTACACTGCCAATCCACCACCCTAACATGGCGTCAGACCCTCTACCGATACTACCAATCCACCACCCTAGTATGGCGTCCGACCTTCTACCGATACTGCCAATCCACCACCCTAACATGGCGTCAAACCCTCTACCGATACTGCCAATCCACCACCCTAACATGGCATCAGACCCTCTACCGATACTGCCAATCCACCAACCTCACATGGCATCAGACCCTCCACCGATACTGCCAATCCACCACCCTAACATGGCACCAGACCCTCTACCGATACTGCCAATCCACCACCCTAACATGGCATCAGACCCTCCACCGATACTGCCAATCCACCACCCTAACATGGCATCAGACCCTCTACCGATACTGTCAATCCACCAACCTAACATGGTATCAGACCCTCCACCGATACTGCCAATCCACCACCCTAACATGGCGTCCGACCCTCTACCGATACTACCAATCCGACGCCCTAACATGGCGTCAGACCCTCTACCGATACTGCCAATCCACCACCCTAACATGGCATCAGACCCTCTACCGATACTGCCAATCCACCAACCTAACATGGTATCAGACCCTCTACCGATACTGACAATCCACCACCCTAACATGGCGTCAGACCCTCCACCGATACTACCAATCCACCATCCTAACATGGCGTCAGACCCTCCACCGATACTGCCAATCCACCACCCTAACATGGCATCAGACCCTTTACCGATACAACCAATCCAACACCCTAACATGGCGTCAGACCCTCCACCGATACTGCCAATCCACCACCCTAGCATGGCGTCCAACCCTTTACCGATTCTGCCAATCCACCACCCTAACATGGCGTCCTACCCTCCACCGATACAACCAATCCACCACCATAGCATGGCGTCCAACCCTCTACCGATTCTGCCAATCCACCACCCTAACATGGCATCAGACCCTCTACCGATACTACCAATCCACCACCCTAACATGGCATCAGACCCTCTACCGATACTACCAATCCACCACCCTAACATGGCGTCCTACCCTCCACCGATACAACCAATCCACCACCCTAGCATGGCGCCCAACCCTCTACCGATTCTGCCAATCCACCACCCTAACATGGCATCAGACCCTCTACCGATACTGCCAATCAACCACCCTAAGATGGCGTCCGACCCTCTACCGATACTACCAATCCACCACCCTAACATGGCGTCCAACCCTCTACCTACACTGCCAATCCAGCACCCTAACATGGCGCCAGACCCTCTACCGATACTACCAATCCACCACCCTAACATGGCGTCCAACCCTCTACCTACACTGCCAATCCACCACGCTAACATGGCGTCAGACCCTCTACCGATACTGCCAATCTACCACCCTAACATGGCATCAGACCCTCCACCGATACTACCAATCCACCACCCTAGCATGGCGTCCGACCTTCTACCGATACTGCCAATCCACCACCCTAACATGGCGTCCAACCCTCTACCGATACTGCCAATCCACCACCCTAGCATGGCGTCCAACCCTCTACCGATACTGCCAATCCACCACCCTAGCATGGCGTCCAACCCTCTACCGATACTGCCAATCCACCACCCTAGCATGGCGTCCAACCCTCTACCGATACTGCCAATCCACCACCCTAACATGGCGTCAGACCCTCCACCGATACTACCATTCCACCACCCTAACATGGCGTCAGACCCTCCACTGATACTACCAATCCACCACCCTAGCATGGCGTCCAACCCTCCACCGATACGACCAATCCACCACCCTAACATGGCGTCAGACCCTCCACCGATACTGCCAATCCACCACCCTAGCATGGCGTCCAACCCTCTACCGATACTGCCAATCCACCACCCTAACATGGCATCAGACCCTTTACCGATACAACCAATCCAACACCCTAACATGGCGTCAGACCCTCCACCGATACTGCCAATCCACCACCCTAGCATGGCGTCCAACCCTTTACCGATTCTGCCAATCCACCACCCTAACATGGCGTCCTACCCTCCACCGATACAACCAATCCACCACCCTAGCATGGCGTCCAACCCTCTACCGATTCTGCCAATCCACCACCATAACATGGCGTCCTACACTCCTCCGATACAACCAATCCACCACCCTAGCATGGCGTCCAACCCTCTACCGATTCTGCCAATCCACCACCCTAACATGGCGTCCTACACTCCACCGATACTACCAATCCACCACCCTAGCATGGCGTCAGACCCTCTACCGATACTGCCAATCTACCACCCTAACATGGCATCAGACCCTCCACCGATACTACCAATCCACCACCCTAGCATGGCGTCAGACCCTCTACCGATACTGCCAATCCACCACCCTAACATGGTGTCCGACCCTCTACCGATACTACCAATCCACCACCCTAACATGGTGTCCGACCCTCTACCGATACTGCCAATCTACCACCCTAACATGGCATCAGACCCTCCACCGATACTACCAATCCACCACCCTAGCATGGCGTCCGACCCTCTACCGATACTACCAATCCACCACCCTAACATGGTGTCCGACCCTCCACCGATACTGCCAATCCACCACCCTAGCATGATGTCCGACCTTCTACCGATACTGCGAATCCACCACCCTAACATGGCGTCAGACCCTCTACCGATACTGCCAATCAACCACCCTAACATGGTGTCCGACCCTCTACCGATACTACCAATCCACCACCCTAGCATGGCGTCCAACCCTCTACCGATACTACCAATCCACCACCATAACATGGCGTCCGACCCTCTACCGATACTGCCAATCCACCACCCTAACATGGCGTCCGACCCTCTACCGATACTGCCAATCCACCACCCTAGCATTGCGTCTGACCCTCCACCGATACTGCCAATCCACCACCCTAGCATGGCGTCCGACCCTCTACCGATACTGTCAATCCACCACCCTAGCATTGCGTCAGACCCTCCACCGATACTGCCAATCCACCACCCTAGCATGGCATCTGACCCTCTACTGATACTGCCAATCCACCACCCTAACATGGCGTCAGACCCTCTACCGATACTGCCAATCCACCACCCTAGCATGGCGTCCGACCCTCTACCGATACTGCCAATCTACCACCCTAACATGGCGTCAGACCCTCTACCGATACTGCCAATCCACCACCCTAGCATGGCGTCAGACCCTCCACCGATACTACCAATCCACCACCCTAGCCTGGCGTCCGACCCTCTACCGATACTGCCAATCCACCAGCCTAACATGGCGTCAGACCCTCCACCGATACTACCAATCCACCACCCTAGCCTGGCGTCCGACCCTCTACCGATACTGCCAATCCACCACCCTAGCATGGCGTCAGACCCTCCACCGATACTACCAATCCACCACACTAGCATGGCTTTTGACCCTCCACCGATACTGCCAATCCACCACCCTAGCATGGCATCAGACCCTCTACCGATACTGCCAATCCACCACCCTAGCCTGGCGTCCGACCCTCTACCGATACTGCCAATCCACCACCCTAGCCTGGCGTCCGACCCTCTACCGATACTGCCAATCCACCACCCTAACATGGCGTCAGACCCTCCACCGATACTACCAATCCACCACCCTAGCATGGCGTTTGACCCTCCACCGATACTGCCAATCCACCACCCTAGCATGGCATCAGACCCTCTACCGATACTGCCAATCCACCACCCTAACATGGCATCAAACATCTACCGATACTACCAATCCACCACCCTAACATGGCGTCAGACCCTCCACCGATAGTGCTAATCCACCACCCTAACATGGCGTCAGACCCTCTACCGATACTGCCCATCCACCACCCTAACATGGCATCAGACCCTCTACCGATACTGCCAATCCACCACCCTAACATGGCGTCAGACCCTCTACCGATACTACCAATCCACCACCCTAACATGGCGTCAGACCCTCCACCGATACTGCCAATCGACCACCCTAGCATGGCGTCAGACCCTCTACCGATACTGCCAATCCACCACCCTAACATGGCGTCAGACCCTCCACCGATACTACCAATCCACCACCCTAACATGGCGTCAGACCCTCCACCGATACTACCAATCCACCACCCTAACATGGCGTCAGACCCTCCACCGATACTGCAAATCCACCAACCTAACATGGCATCAGACCCTCCACCGATACTGCCAATCTACCACCCTAACATGGCGTTAGACTCTCTACCGATACTGCCAATCCACCACGCTAACATGACGTCAGACCCTCTACCGATACTGCCAATCCACCACCCTAACATGGCATCAGACCCTCTACCGATACTGCCAATCCACCACCCGAACATGGCGTCAGACCCTCTACCGATACTGCCAATCCACCACCCTAACATGGCGTCAGACCCTCTCCCGATACTGCCAATCCACCACCCTAACATGGCATCAGACCCTCTACCGATACTGACAATCCACCACCCGAACATGGCGTCAGACCCTCTACCGATACTGCCAATCCACCACCCTAACATGGCGTCAGACCCTCTACCGATACTGCCAATCCACCACCCTAACATAGGATCAGACCCTCCACCGATACTGCCAATCCACCACTCTAACATGGCGTCAGACCCTCTACCGATACTGCCAATCCACCATCCTAACATGGCGTCAGACCCTCTAACGATACTGTCAATTAACCACCCTAGCATTGCGTCAGACCCTCCGCCGATACTGCCAATCCACCACCCTAACATGGCGTCAGACCCTCTACCGATACTGCCAATCCACCACCCTAGCATGGCGTCCGACCCTCTACCGATACTGCCAATCTACCACCCTAACATGGCGTCAGACCCTCTACCGATACTGCCAATCCACCACCCTAGCATGGTGTCCGACCCTCTACCGATACTGCCAATCCACCACCCTAGCATGGCGTCCGACCCTCTACCGATACTGCCAATCCACCACCCTAACATGGCGTCAGACCCTCCACCGATACTACCAATCCACCACCCTAGCATTGCGTCTGACCCTCCACCGATACTGCCAATCCACCACCCTAACATGGCGTCTGACCCTCCACCGATACTGCCAATCCACCACCCTAACATGGCGTCAGATCCTCTACCGATACTGTCAATCCACCACCCTAGCATTGCGTCAGACCCTCCACCGATACTGCCAATCCACCACCCTAACATGGCGTCAGACCCTCTACCGATACTTCCAATCCACCACCCTAGCATGGCGCCGACCCTCTACCGATACTGCCAATCTACCACCCTAACATGGCGTCAGACCCTCTACCGATACTGCCAATCCACCACCCTAGCATGGCGTTCGACCCTCTACCGATACTGCCAATCCACCAACCTAGCATGGCGTCCGACCCTCTACCGATACTACCAATCCACCACCCTAACATGGCGTCAGACCCTCCACCGATACTACCAATCCACCACCCTAGCATGGCGTTTGACCCTCCACCGATACTGTCAATCCACCACCCTAGCATGGCGTCCGACCTTCTACCGATACTGCCAATCCACCACCCTAACATGGCGTCAGACCCTCCACCGATACTACCAATCCACCACCCTAGCATGGCGTTTGACCCTCCACCGATACTGCCAATCCACCAGCCTAACATGGCATCAGACCCTCTACCGATACTGTCAATCCACCACCCTAGCATGGCGTCTGACCCTCCACCGATACTGCCTATCCACCACCCTAGCATGGCGTCAGACCCTCCACCGATACTGCCAATCCACCACCCTAGCATGGCGTCCAACCCTCTACCGATACTGCCAATCCACCACCCTAACATGGCATCAGACCCTTTACCGATACAACCAATCCAACACCCTAACATGGCGTCAGACCCTCCACCGATACTGCCAATCCACCACCCTAGCATGGCGTCCAACCCTTTACCGATTCTGCCAATCCACCACCCTAACATGGCGTCCTACCGTCCACCGATACAACCAATCCACCACCCTAGCATGGCGTCCAACCCTCTACCGATTCTGCCAATCCACCACCATAACATGGCGTCCTACACTCCTCCGATACAACCAATGCACCACCCTAGCATGGCGTCCAACCCTCTACCGATTCTGCCAATCCACCACCCTAACATGGCGTCCTACCCTCCACCGATACAACCAATCCACCACCCTAGCATGGCGTCCAACCCTCTACCGATTCTGCCAATCCACCACCATAACATGGCGTCCTACACTCCTCCGATACAACCAATCCACCACCCTAGCATGGTGTCAGACCCTCCACCGATACTACCAATCCACCACCCTAACATGGCGTCAGACCCTCCACCGATACTACCAATCCACCACCCTAGCATTGCGTCTGACCCTCCACCGATACTGCCAATCCACCACCCTAACATGGCGTCTGACCCTCCACCGATACTGCCAATCCACCACCCTAACATGGCGTCAGATCCTCTACCGATACTGTCAATCCACCACCCTAGCATTGCGTCAGACCCTCCACCGATACTACCAATCCACCACCCTAACATGGCGTCTGACCCTCCACCGATACTGCCAATCTACCACCCTAACATGGCGTCAGACCCTCTACCGATACTGCCAATCCACCACCCTAGCATGGCGTCCGACCCTCTACCGATACTGCCAATCCACCACCCTAGCATGGCGTCCGACCCTCTACCGATACTACCAATCCACCACCCTAACATGGCGTCAGACCCTCCACCGATACTACCAATCCACCACCCTAGCATGGCGTTTGACCCTCCACCGATACTGTCAATCCACCACCCTAGCATGGCGTCCGACCTTCTACCGATACTGCCAATCCACCACCCTAACATGGCGTCAGACCCTCCACCGATACTACCAATCCACCACCCTAGCATGGCGTCTGACCCTCCACCGATACTGCCAATCCACCACCCTAGCATGGCGTCAGACCCTCCACCGATACTGCCAATCCACCACCCTAGCATGGCGTCCAACCCTCTACCGATACTGCCAATCCACCACCCTAACATGGTATCAGACCCTTTACCGATACAACCAATCCAACACCCTAACATGGCGTCAGACCCTCCACCGATACTGCCAATCCACCACCCTAGCATGGCGTCCAACCCTTTACCGATTCTGCCAATCCACCACCCTAACATGGCGTCCTACCCTCCACCGATACAACCAATCCACCACCCTAGCATGGCGTCCAACCCTCTACCGATTCTGCCAATCCACCACCATAACATGGCGTCCTACACTCCTCCGATACAACCAATCCACCACCCTAGCATGGCGTCCAACCCTCTACCGATTCTGCCAATCCACCACCCTAACATGGCGTCCTACACTCCACCGATACTACCAATCCACCACCCTAGCATGGCGTCAGACCCTCTACCGATACTGCCAATCTACCACCCTAACATGGCATCAGACCCTCCACCGATACTACCAATCCACCACCCTAGCATGGCGTCAGACCCTCTACCGATACTGCCAATCCACCACCCTAACATGGTGTCCGACCCTCTACCGATACTACCAATCCACCACCCTAACATGGTGTCCGACCCTCTACCGATACTGCCAATCTACCACCCTAACATGGCATCAGACCCTCCACCGATACTACCAATCCACCACCCTAGCATGGTGTCCGACCTTCTACCGATACTGCGAATCCACCACCCTAACATGGCGTCAGACCCTCTACCGATACTGCCAATCAACCACCCTAACATGGTGTCCGACCCTCTACCGATACTACCAATCCACCACCCTAGCATGGCGTCCAACCCTCTACCGATACTACCAATCCACCACCATAACATGGCGTCCGACCCTCTACCGATACTGCCAATCCACCACCCTAACATGGCGTCCGACCCTCTACCGATACTGCCAATCCACCACCCTAGCATTGCGTCTGACCCTCCACCGATACTGCCAATCCACCACCCTAGCATGGCGTCCGACCCTCTACCGATACTGCCAATCCACCACCCTAACATGGTGTCCGACCCTCTACCGATACTACCAATCCACCACCCTAACATGGTGTCCGACCCTCTACCGATACTGCCAATCTACCACCCTAACATGGCATCAGACCCTCCACCGATACTACCAATCCACCACCCTAGCATGGTGTCCGACCTTCTACCGATACTGCGAATCCACCACCCTAACATGGCGTCAGACCCTCTACCGATACTGCCAATCAACCACCCTAACATGGTGTCCGACCCTCTACCGATACTACCAATCCACCACCCTAGCATGGCGTCCAACCCTCTACCGATACTACCAATCCACCACCATAACATGGCGTCCGACCCTCTACCGATACTGCCAATCCACCACCCTAACATGGCGTCCGACCCTCTACCGATACTGCCAATCCACCACCCTAGCATTGCGTCTGACCCTCCACCGATACTGCCAATCCACCACCCTAGCATGGCGTCCGACCCTCTACCGATACTGCCAATCCACCACCCTAACATGGTGTCCGACCCTCTACCGATACTACAAATCCACCACGCTAACATGGCGTCCGACCCTCTACCGATACTACCAATCCACCACCCTAATATGGCGTCAGACCCTCCACCGATACTGCCAATCCACCACCCTAACATGGCGTCAGACCCTCTACCGATACTACCAATCCACCACCCTAGCATGGCATCAGACCCTCCACCGATACTGCCAATCCACCACCCTAACATGGCGTCCAACCCTCTACCTACACTGCCAATCCACCACCCTAACATGGCGTCAGACCCTCTACCGATACTGCCAATCTACCACCCTAACATGGCATCAGACCCTCCACCGATACTACCAATCCACCACCCTAGCATGGCGTCCGACCTTCTACCGATACTGACAATCTACCACCCTAACATGGCATCAGACCCTCCACCGATACTACCAATCCACCACCCTAGCATGGCGTCCGACCTTCTACCGATACTGCCAATCCACCACCCTAACATGGCGTCAGACCCTCTACCGATACTGCCAATCCACCACCCTAACATGGCATCAGACCCTCTACCGATACTGCCAATCCACCAACCTCACATGGCATCAGACCCTCCACCGATACTGCCAATCCACCACCCTAACATGGCACCAGACCCTCTACCGATACTGCCAATCCACCACCCTAACATGGCATCAGACCCTCCACCGATACTGCCAATCCACCACCCTAACATGGCATCAGACCCTCTACCGATACTGCCAATCCACCAACCTAACATGGTATCAGACCCTCCACCGATACTGCCAATCCACCACCCTAACATGGCGTCCGACCCTCTACCGATACTACCAATCCGACGCCCTAACATGGCGTCAGACCCTCTACCGATACTGCCAATCCACCACCCTAACATGGCATCAGACCCTCTACCGATACTGCCAATCCACCAACCTAACATGGTATCAGACCCTCTACCGATACTGACAATCCACCATCCTAACATGGCGTCAGACCCTCCACCGATACTGCCAATCCACCACCCTAACATGGCATCAGACCCTTTACCGATACAACCAATCCAACACCCTAACATGGCGTCAGACCCTCCACCGATACTGCCAATCCACCACCCTAGCATGGCGTCCAACCCTTTACCGATTCTGCCAATCCACCACCCTAACATGGCGTCCTACCCTCCACCGATACAACCAATCCACCACCCTAGCATGGCGTCCAACCCTCTACCGATTCTGCCAATCCACCACCCTAACATGGCATCAGACCCTCTACCGATACTACCAATCCACCACCCTAACATGGCATCAGACCTTCTACCGATACTACCAATCCACCACCCTAACATGGCGTCCTACCCTCCACCGATACAACCAATCCACCACCCTAGCATGGCGTCCAACCCTCTACCGATTCTGCCAATCCACCACCCTAACATGGCATCAGACCCTCTACCGATACTGCCAATCAACCACCCTAACATGGCGTCCGACCCTCTACCGATACTACCAATCCACTACCCTAACATGGCGTCCAACCCTCTACCTACACTGCCAATCCAGCACCCTAACATGGCGCCAGACCCTCTACCGATACTACCAATCCACCACCCTAACATGGCGTCCAACCCTCTACCTACACTGCCAATCCACCACGCTAACATGGCGTCAGACCCTCTACCGATACTGCCAATCTACCACCCTAACATGGCATCAGACCCTCCACCGATACTACCAATCCACCACCCTAACATGGCATCAGACCCTTTACCGATACAACCAATCCAACACCCTAACATGGCGTCAGACCCTCCACCGATACTGCCACTCCACCACC
The DNA here is from genome assembly GCA_964016885.1 of Eledone cirrhosa. Lineage (NCBI taxonomy): Eukaryota > Metazoa > Mollusca > Cephalopoda > Octopoda > Eledonidae > Eledone > Eledone cirrhosa. The sequence goes on from OZ024741.1 coordinate 17,491,716, forward strand.
CTAGCATGGCGTCAGACCCTCTGCCGATACTGCCAATCTACCACCCTAACGTGGCATCAGACCCTCCACCGATACTACCAAGCCACCACCCTAGCATGGCGTCAGACCCTCTACCGATACTGACAATCCACCACCCTAACATGTTGTCCGACCCTCTACCGATACTGCCAATCCACCACCCTAACATGGTGTCCGACCCTCTACCGATACTACAAATCCACCACGCTAACATGGCATCCGACCCTCTACCGATACTACCAATCCACCACCCTAATATGGCGTCAGACCCTCCACCGATACTGCCAATCCACCACCCTAACATGGCGTCAGACCCTCTACCGATACTACCAATCCACCACCCTAGCATGGCATCAGACCCTCCACCGATACTGCCAATCCACCACCCTAACATGGCGTCCAACCCTCTACCTACACTGCCAATCCACCACCCTAACATGGCGTCAGACCCTCTACCGATACTGCCAATCTACCACCCTAACATGGCATCAGACCCTCCTCCGATACAACCAATCCACCACCCTAGCATGGCGTCCAACCCTCTACCGATTCTGCCAATCCACCACCCTAACATGGCGTCCTACACTCCACCGATACTACCAATCCACCACCCTAGCATGGCGTCAGACCCTCTACCGATACTGCCAATCTACCACCCTAACATGGCATCAGACCCTCCACCGATACTACCAATCCACCACCCTAGCATGGCGTCAGACCCTCTACCGATACTGCCAATCCACCACCCTAACATGGTGTCCGACCCTCTACCGATACTACCAATCTACCACCCTAACATGGCATCAGACCCTCCACCGATACTACCAATCCACCACCCTAGCATGGTGTCCGACCTTCTACCGATACTGCGAATCCACCACCCTAACATGGCGTCAGACCCTCTACCGATACTGCCAATCAACCACCCTAACATGGTGTCCGACCCTCTACCGATACTACCAATCCACCACCCTAGCATTGCGTCTGACCCTCCACCGATACTGCCAATCCACCACCCTAGCATGGCGTCCGACCCTCTACCGATACTGTCAATCCACCACCCTAACATGGTGTCCGAACCTCTACCGATACTGCCAATCCACCACCCTAACATGGTGTCCGACCCTCTACCGATACTACAAATCCACCACGCTAACATGGCGTCCGACCCTCTACCGATACTACCAATCTACCACCCTAATATGGCGTCAGACCCTCCACCGATACTGCCAATCCACCACCCTAACATGGCGTCAGACCCTCTACCGATACTACAAATCCACCACGCTAACATGGCGTCCGACCCTCTACCGATACTACCAATCCACCACCCTAATATGGCGTCAGACCCTCCACCGATACTGCCAATCCACCACCCTAACATGGCCTCAGACCCTCTACCGATACTACCAATCCACCACCCTAGCATGGCATCAGACCCTCCACCGATACTGCCAATCCACCACCCTAACATGGCGTCCAACCCTCTACCTACACTGCCAATCCACCACCCTAACATGGCGTCAGACCCTCTACCGATACTACCAATCCACCACCCTAGTATGGCGTCCGACCTTCTACCGATACTGCCAATCCACCACCCTAACATGGCGTCAAACCCTCTACCGATACTGCCAATCCACCACCCTAACATGGCATCAGACCCTCTACCGATACTGCCAATCCACCAACCTCACATGGCATCAGACCCTCCACCGATACTGCCAATCCACCACCCTAACATGGCACCAGACCCTCCACCGATACTGCCAATCCACCACCCTAACATGGCATCAGACCCTCTACCGATACTGTCAATCCACCAACCTAACATGGTATCAGACCCTCCACCGATACTGCCAATCCACCACCCTAACATGGCGTCCGACCCTCTACCGATACTACCAATCCGACGCCCTAACATGGCGTCAGACCCTCTACCGATACTGCCAATCCACCACCCTAACATGGCATCAGACCCTCTACCGATACTGCCAATCCACCAACCTAACATGGTATCAGACCCTCTACCGATACTGACAATCCACCACCCTAACATGGCGTCAGACCCTCCACCGATACTACCAATCCACCATCCTAACATGGCGTCAGACCCTCCACCGATACTGCCAATCCACCACCCTAACATGGCATCAGACCCTTTACCGATACAACCAATCCAACACCCTAACATGGCGTCAGACCCTCCACCGATACTGCCAATCCACCACCCTAGCATGGCGTCCAACCCTTTACCGATTCTGCCAATCCACCACCCTAACATGGCGTCCTACCCTCCACCGATACAACCAATCCACCACCATAGCATGGCGTCCAACCCTCTACCGATTCTGCCAATCCACCACCCTAACATGGCATCAGACCCTCTACCGATACTACCAATCCACCACCCTAACATGGCATCAGACCCTCTACCGATACTACCAATCCACCACCCTAACATGGCGTCCTACCCTCCACCGATACAACCAATCCACCACCCTAGCATGGCGCCCAACCCTCTACCGATTCTGCCAATCCACCACCCTAACATGGCATCAGACCCTCTACCGATACTGCCAATCAACCACCCTAAGATGGCGTCCGACCCTCTACCGATACTACCAATCCACCACCCTAACATGGCGTCCAACCCTCTACCTACACTGCCAATCCAGCACCCTAACATGGCGCCAGACCCTCTACCGATACTACCAATCCACCACCCTAACATGGCGTCCAACCCTCTACCTACACTGCCAATCCACCACGCTAACATGGCGTCAGACCCTCTACCGATACTGCCAATCTACCACCCTAACATGGCATCAGACCCTCCACCGATACTACCAATCCACCACCCTAGCATGGCGTCCGACCTTCTACCGATACTGCCAATCCACCACCCTAACATGGCGTCCAACCCTCTACCGATACTGCCAATCCACCACCCTAGCATGGCGTCCAACCCTCTACCGATACTGCCAATCCACCACCCTAGCATGGCGTCCAACCCTCTACCGATACTGCCAATCCACCACCCTAGCATGGCGTCCAACCCTCTACCGATACTGCCAATCCACCACCCTAACATGGCGTCAGACCCTCCACCGATACTACCATTCCACCACCCTAACATGGCGTCAGACCCTCCACTGATACTACCAATCCACCACCCTAGCATGGCGTCCAACCCTCCACCGATACGACCAATCCACCACCCTAACATGGCGTCAGACCCTCCACCGATACTGCCAATCCACCACCCTAGCATGGCGTCCAACCCTCTACCGATACTGCCAATCCACCACCCTAACATGGCATCAGACCCTTTACCGATACAACCAATCCAACACCCTAACATGGCGTCAGACCCTCCACCGATACTGCCAATCCACCACCCTAGCATGGCGTCCAACCCTTTACCGATTCTGCCAATCCACCACCCTAACATGGCGTCCTACCCTCCACCGATACAACCAATCCACCACCCTAGCATGGCGTCCAACCCTCTACCGATTCTGCCAATCCACCACCATAACATGGCGTCCTACACTCCTCCGATACAACCAATCCACCACCCTAGCATGGCGTCCAACCCTCTACCGATTCTGCCAATCCACCACCCTAACATGGCGTCCTACACTCCACCGATACTACCAATCCACCACCCTAGCATGGCGTCAGACCCTCTACCGATACTGCCAATCTACCACCCTAACATGGCATCAGACCCTCCACCGATACTACCAATCCACCACCCTAGCATGGCGTCAGACCCTCTACCGATACTGCCAATCCACCACCCTAACATGGTGTCCGACCCTCTACCGATACTACCAATCCACCACCCTAACATGGTGTCCGACCCTCTACCGATACTGCCAATCTACCACCCTAACATGGCATCAGACCCTCCACCGATACTACCAATCCACCACCCTAGCATGGCGTCCGACCCTCTACCGATACTACCAATCCACCACCCTAACATGGTGTCCGACCCTCCACCGATACTGCCAATCCACCACCCTAGCATGATGTCCGACCTTCTACCGATACTGCGAATCCACCACCCTAACATGGCGTCAGACCCTCTACCGATACTGCCAATCAACCACCCTAACATGGTGTCCGACCCTCTACCGATACTACCAATCCACCACCCTAGCATGGCGTCCAACCCTCTACCGATACTACCAATCCACCACCATAACATGGCGTCCGACCCTCTACCGATACTGCCAATCCACCACCCTAACATGGCGTCCGACCCTCTACCGATACTGCCAATCCACCACCCTAGCATTGCGTCTGACCCTCCACCGATACTGCCAATCCACCACCCTAGCATGGCGTCCGACCCTCTACCGATACTGTCAATCCACCACCCTAGCATTGCGTCAGACCCTCCACCGATACTGCCAATCCACCACCCTAGCATGGCATCTGACCCTCTACTGATACTGCCAATCCACCACCCTAACATGGCGTCAGACCCTCTACCGATACTGCCAATCCACCACCCTAGCATGGCGTCCGACCCTCTACCGATACTGCCAATCTACCACCCTAACATGGCGTCAGACCCTCTACCGATACTGCCAATCCACCACCCTAGCATGGCGTCAGACCCTCCACCGATACTACCAATCCACCACCCTAGCCTGGCGTCCGACCCTCTACCGATACTGCCAATCCACCAGCCTAACATGGCGTCAGACCCTCCACCGATACTACCAATCCACCACCCTAGCCTGGCGTCCGACCCTCTACCGATACTGCCAATCCACCACCCTAGCATGGCGTCAGACCCTCCACCGATACTACCAATCCACCACACTAGCATGGCTTTTGACCCTCCACCGATACTGCCAATCCACCACCCTAGCATGGCATCAGACCCTCTACCGATACTGCCAATCCACCACCCTAGCCTGGCGTCCGACCCTCTACCGATACTGCCAATCCACCACCCTAGCCTGGCGTCCGACCCTCTACTGATACTGCCAATCCACCACCCTAACATGGCGTCAGACCCTCCACCGATACTACCAATCCACCACCCTAGCATGGCGTTTGACCCTCCACCGATACTGCCAATCCACCACCCTAGCATGGCATCAGACCCTCTACCGATACTGCCAATCCACCACCCTAACATGGCATCAAACATCTACCGATACTACCAATCCACCACCCTAACATGGCGTCAGACCCTCCACCGATAGTGCTAATCCACCACCCTAACATGGCGTCAGACCCTCTACCGATACTGCCCATCCACCACCCTAACATGGCATCAGACCCTCTACCGATACTGCCAATCCACCACCCTAACATGGCGTCAGACCCTCTACCGATACTACCAATCCACCACCCTAACATGGCGTCAGACCCTCCACCGATACTGCCAATCGACCACCCTAGCATGGCGTCAGACCCTCTACCGATACTGCCAATCCACCACCCTAACATGGCGTCAGACCCTCCACCGATACTACCAATCCACCACCCTAACATGGCGTCAGACCCTCCACCGATACTACCAATCCACCACCCTAACATGGCGTCAGACCCTCCACCGATACTGCAAATCCACCAACCTAACATGGCATCAGACCCTCCACCGATACTGCCAATCTACCACCCTAACATGGCGTTAGACTCTCTACCGATACTGCCAATCCACCACGCTAACATGACGTCAGACCCTCTACCGATACTGCCAATCCACCACCCTAACATGGCATCAGACCCTCTACCGATACTGCCAATCCACCACCCGAACATGGCGTCAGACCCTCTACCGATACTGCCAATCCACCACCCTAACATGGCGTCAGACCCTCTCCCGATACTGCCAATCCACCACCCTAACATGGCATCAGACCCTCTACCGATACTGACAATCCACCACCCGAACATGGCGTCAGACCCTCTACCGATACTGCCAATCCACCACCCTAACATGGCGTCAGACCCTCTACCGATACTGCCAATCCACCACCCTAACATAGGATCAGACCCTCCACCGATACTGCCAATCCACCACTCTAACATGGCGTCAGACCCTCTACCGATACTGCCAATCCACCATCCTAACATGGCGTCAGACCCTCTAACGATACTGTCAATTAACCACCCTAGCATTGCGTCAGACCCTCCGCCGATACTGCCAATCCACCACCCTAACATGGCGTCAGACCCTCTACCGATACTGCCAATCCACCACCCTAGCATGGCGTCCGACCCTCTACCGATACTGCCAATCTACCACCCTAACATGGCGTCAGACCCTCTACCGATACTGCCAATCCACCACCCTAGCATGGTGTCCGACCCTCTACCGATACTGCCAATCCACCACCCTAGCATGGCGTCCGACCCTCTACCGATACTGCCAATCCACCACCCTAACATGGCGTCAGACCCTCCACCGATACTACCAATCCACCACCCTAGCATTGCGTCTGACCCTCCACCGATACTGCCAATCCACCACCCTAACATGGCGTCTGACCCTCCACCGATACTGCCAATCCACCACCCTAACATGGCGTCAGATCCTCTACCGATACTGTCAATCCACCACCCTAGCATTGCGTCAGACCCTCCACCGATACTGCCAATCCACCACCCTAACATGGCGTCAGACCCTCTACCGATACTTCCAATCCACCACCCTAGCATGGCGCCGACCCTCTACCGATACTGCCAATCTACCACCCTAACATGGCGTCAGACCCTCTACCGATACTGCCAATCCACCACCCTAGCATGGCGTCCGACCCTCTACCGATACTGCCAATCCACCAACCTAGCATGGCGTCCGACCCTCTACCGATACTACCAATCCACCACCCTAACATGGCGTCAGACCCTCCACCGATACTACCAATCCACCACCCTAGCATGGCGTTTGACCCTCCACCGATACTGTCAATCCACCACCCTAGCATGGCGTCCGACCTTCTACCGATACTGCCAATCCACCACCCTAACATGGCGTCAGACCCTCCACCGATACTACCAATCCACCACCCTAGCATGGCGTTTGACCCTCCACCGATACTGCCAATCCACCAGCCTAACATGGCATCAGACCCTCTACCGATACTGTCAATCCACCACCCTAGCATGGCGTCTGACCCTCCACCGATACTGCCTATCCACCACCCTAGCATGGCGTCAGACCCTCCACCGATACTGCCAATCCACCACCCTAGCATGGCGTCCAACCCTCTACCGATACTGCCAATCCACCACCCTAACATGGCATCAGACCCTTTACCGATACAACCAATCCAACACCCTAACATGGCGTCAGACCCTCCACCGATACTGCCAATCCACCACCCTAGCATGGCGTCCAACCCTTTACCGATTCTGCCAATCCACCACCCTAACATGGCGTCCTACCGTCCACCGATACAACCAATCCACCACCCTAGCATGGCGTCCAACCCTCTACCGATTCTGCCAATCCACCACCATAACATGGCGTCCTACACTCCTCCGATACAACCAATGCACCACCCTAGCATGGCGTCCAACCCTCTACCGATTCTGCCAATCCACCACCCTAACATGGCGTCCTACCCTCCACCGATACAACCAATCCACCACCCTAGCATGGCGTCCAACCCTCTACCGATTCTGCCAATCCACCACCATAACATGGCGTCCTACACTCCTCCGATACAACCAATCCACCACCCTAGCATGGTGTCAGACCCTCCACCGATACTACCAATCCACCACCCTAACATGGCGTCAGACCCTCCACCGATACTACCAATCCACCACCCTAGCATTGCGTCTGACCCTCCACCGATACTGCCAATCCACCACCCTAACATGGCGTCTGACCCTCCACCGATACTGCCAATCCACCACCCTAACATGGCGTCAGATCCTCTACCGATACTGTCAATCCACCACCCTAGCATTGCGTCAGACCCTCCACCGATACTACCAATCCACCACCCTAACATGGCGTCTGACCCTCCACCGATACTGCCAATCTACCACCCTAACATGGCGTCAGACCCTCTACCGATACTGCCAATCCACCACCCTAGCATGGCGTCCGACCCTCTACCGATACTGCCAATCCACCACCCTAGCATGGCGTCCGACCCTCTACCGATACTACCAATCCACCACCCTAACATGGCGTCAGACCCTCCACCGATACTACCAATCCACCACCCTAGCATGGCGTTTGACCCTCCACCGATACTGTCAATCCACCACCCTAGCATGGCGTCCGACCTTCTACCGATACTGCCAATCCACCACCCTAACATGGCGTCAGACCCTCCACCGATACTACCAATCCACCACCCTAGCATGGCGTTTGACCCTCCACCGATACTGCCAATCCACCAGCCTAACATGGCATCAGACCCTCTACCGATACTGTCAATCCACCACCCTAGCATGGCGTCTGACCCTCCACCGATACTGCCAATCCACCACCCTAGCATGGCGTCAGACCCTCCACCGATACTGCCAATCCACCACCCTAGCATGGCGTCCAACCCTCTACCGATACTGCCAATCCACCACCCTAACATGGCATCAGACCCTTTACCGATACAACCAATCCAACACCCTAACATGGCGTCAGACCCTCCACCGATACTGCCAATCCACCACCCTAGCATGGCGTCCAACCCTTTACCGATTCTGCCAATCCACCACCCTAACATGGCGTCCTACCCTCCACCGATACAACCAATCCACCACCCTAGCATGGCGTCCAACCCTCTACCGATTCTGCCAATCCACCACCATAACATGGCGTCCTACACTCCTCCGATACAACCAATCCACCACCCTAGCATGGCGTCCAACCCTCTACCGATTCTGCCAATCCACCACCCTAACATGGCGTCCTACACTCCACCGATACTACCAATCCACCACCCTAGCATGGCGTCAGACCCTCTACCGATACTGCCAATCTACCACCCTAACATGGCATCAGACCCTCCACCGATACTACCAATCCACCACCCTAGCATGGCGTCAGACCCTCTACCGATACTGCCAATCCACCACCCTAACATGGTGTCCGACCCTCTACCGATACTACCAATCCACCACCCTAACATGGTGTCCGACCCTCTACCGATACTGCCAATCTACCACCCTAACATGGCATCAGACCCTCCACCGATACTACCAATCCACCACCCTAGCATGGTGTCCGACCTTCTACCGATACTGCGAATCCACCACCCTAACATGGCGTCAGACCCTCTACCGATACTGCCAATCAACCACCCTAACATGGTGTCCGACCCTCTACCGATACTACCAATCCACCACCCTAGCATGGCGTCCAACCCTCTACCGATACTACCAATCCACCACCATAACATGGCGTCCGACCCTCTACCGATACTGCCAATCCACCACCCTAACATGGCGTCCGACCCTCTACCGATACTGCCAATCCACCACCCTAGCATTGCGTCTGACCCTCCACCGATACTGCCAATCCACCACCCTAGCATGGCGTCCGACCCTCTACCGATACTGCCAATCCACCACCCTAACATGGTGTCCGACCCTCTACCGATACTACCAATCCACCACCCTAACATGGTGTCCGACCCTCTACCGATACTGCCAATCTACCACCCTAACATGGCATCAGACCCTCCACCGATACTACCAATCCACCACCCTAGCATGGTGTCCGACCTTCTACCGATACTGCGAATCCACCACCCTAACATGGCGTCAGACCCTCTACCGATACTGCCAATCAACCACCCTAACATGGTGTCCGACCCTCTACCGATACTACCAATCCACCACCCTAGCATGGCGTCCAACCCTCTACCGATACTACCAATCCACCACCATAACATGGCGTCCGACCCTCTACCGATACTGCCAATCCACCACCCTAACATGGCGTCCGACCCTCTACCGATACTGCCAATCCACCACCCTAGCATTGCGTCTGACCCTCCACCGATACTGCCAATCCACCACCCTAGCATGGCGTCCGACCCTCTACCGATACTGCCAATCCACCACCCTAACATGGTGTCCGACCCTCTACCGATACTACAAATCCACCACGCTAACATGGCGTCCGACCCTCTACCGATACTACCAATCCACCACCCTAATATGGCGTCAGACCCTCCACCGATACTGCCAATCCACCACCCTAACATGGCGTCAGACCCTCTACCGATACTACCAATCCACCACCCTAGCATGGCATCAGACCCTCCACCGATACTGCCAATCCACCACCCTAACATGGCGTCCAACCCTCTACCTACACTGCCAATCCACCACCCTAACATGGCGTCAGACCCTCTACCGATACTGCCAATCTACCACCCTAACATGGCATCAGACCCTCCACCGATACTACCAATCCACCACCCTAGCATGGCGTCCGACCTTCTACCGATACTGACAATCTACCACCCTAACATGGCATCAGACCCTCCACCGATACTACCAATCCACCACCCTAGCATGGCGTCCGACCTTCTACCGATACTGCCAATCCACCACCCTAACATGGCGTCAGACCCTCTACCGATACTGCCAATCCACCACCCTAACATGGCATCAGACCCTCTACCGATACTGCCAATCCACCAACCTCACATGGCATCAGACCCTCCACCGATACTGCCAATCCACCACCCTAACATGGCACCAGACCCTCTACCGATACTGCCAATCCACCACCCTAACATGGCATCAGACCCTCCACCGATACTGCCAATCCACCACCCTAACATGGCATCAGACCCTCTACCGATACTGCCAATCCACCAACCTAACATGGTATCAGACCCTCCACCGATACTGCCAATCCACCACCCTAACATGGCGTCCGACCCTCTACCGATACTACCAATCCGACGCCCTAACATGGCGTCAGACCCTCTACCGATACTGCCAATCCACCACCCTAACATGGCATCAGACCCTCTACCGATACTGCCAATCCACCAACCTAACATGGTATCAGACCCTCTACCGATACTGACAATCCACCATCCTAACATGGCGTCAGACCCTCCACCGATACTGCCAATCCACCACCCTAACATGGCATCAGACCCTTTACCGATACAACCAATCCAACACCCTAACATGGCGTCAGACCCTCCACCGATACTGCCAATCCACCACCCTAGCATGGCGTCCAACCCTTTACCGATTCTGCCAATCCACCACCCTAACATGGCGTCCTACCCTCCACCGATACAACCAATCCACCACCCTAGCATGGCGTCCAACCCTCTACCGATTCTGCCAATCCACCACCCTAACATGGCATCAGACCCTCTACCGATACTACCAATCCACCACCCTAACATGGCATCAGACCTTCTACCGATACTACCAATCCACCACCCTAACATGGCGTCCTACCCTCCACCGATACAACCAATCCACCACCCTAGCATGGCGTCCAACCCTCTACCGATTCTGCCAATCCACCACCCTAACATGGCATCAGACCCTCTACCGATACTGCCAATCAACCACCCTAACATGGCGTCCGACCCTCTACCGATACTACCAATCCACTACCCTAACATGGCGTCCAACCCTCTACCTACACTGCCAATCCAGCACCCTAACATGGCGCCAGACCCTCTACCGATACTACCAATCCACCACCCTAACATGGCGTCCAACCCTCTACCTACACTGCCAATCCACCACGCTAACATGGCGTCAGACCCTCTACCGATACTGCCAATCTACCACCCTAACATGGCATCAGACCCTCCACCGATACTACCAATCCACCACCCTAGCATGGCGTCCGACCTTCTACCGATACTGCCAATCCACCACCCTAACATGGCGTCCAATCCTTTACCGATACTGCCAATCCACCACCCTAGCATGGCGTCCAACCCTCTACCGATACTGCCAATCCACCACCCTAACATGGCGTCAGACCCTCCACCGATACTACCATTCCACCACCCTAACATGGCGTCAGACCCTCCACTGATACTACCAATCCACCACCCTAGCATGGCGTCCAACCCTCCACCGATACTACCAATCCACCACCCTAACATGGCGTCAGACCCTCCACCGATACTGCCAATCCACCACCCTAGCATGGCGTCCAACCCTCTACCGATACTGCTAATCCACCACCCTAACATGGCATCAGACCCTTTACCGATACAACCAGTCAACACCCTAACATGGCGTCAGACCCTCCACCGATACTGCCAATCCACCACCCTAGCATGGCGTCCAACCCTTTACCGATTCTGCCAATCCACCACCCTAACATGGCGTCCTACCCTCCACCGATACAACCAATCCACCACCCTAGCATGGCGTCCAACCCTCTACCGATTCTGCCAATCCACCACCATAACATGGCGTCCTACACTCCTCCGATACAACCAATCCACCACCCTAGCATGGCGTCCAACCCTCTACCGATTCTGCCAATCCACCACCCTAACATGGCGTCCTACACTCCACCGATACTACCAATCCACCACCCTAGCATGGCGTCAGACCCTCTACCGATACTGCCAATCTACCACCCTAACATGGCATCAGACCCTCCACCGATACTACCAATCCACCACCCTAGCATGGCGTCAGACCCTCTACCGATACTGCCAATCCACCACCCTAACATGGTGTCCGACCCTCTACCGATACTACCAATCCACCACCCTAACATGGTGTCCGACCCTCTACCGATACTGCCAATCTACCACCCTAACATGACATCAGACCCTCCACCGATACTACCAATCCACCACCCTAGCATGGTGTCCGACCTTCTACCGATACTGCGAATCCACCACCCTAACATGGCGTCAGACCCTCTACCGATACTGCCAATCAACCACCCTAACATGGTGTCCGACCCTCTACCGATACTACCAATCCACCACCATAACATGGCGTCCGACCCTCTACCGATACTGCCAATCCACCACCCTAACATGGCGTCCGACCCTCTACCGATACTGCCAATCCACCACCCTAGCATTGCGTCTGACCCTCCACCGATACTGCCAATCCACCACCCTAGCATGGCGTCCGACCCTCTACCGATACTGTCAATCCACCACCCTAGCATTGCGTCAGACCCTCCACCGATACTGCCAATCCACCACCCTAAAATGGCGTCAGACCCTCTACCGATACTGTCAATCCACCACCCTAGCATTGCGTCAGACCCTCCACCGATACTGCCAATCCACCACCCTAGCATGGCGTCCGACCCTCTACCGATACTGTCAATCCACCACCCTAGCATTGCTTCAGACCCTCCACCGATACTGCCAATCCACCACCCTAGCATGGCATCTGACCCTCTACTGATACTGCCAATCCACCACCCTAACATGGCGTCAGACCCTCTACCGATACTGCCAATCCACCACCCTAGCATGGCGTCCGACCCTCTACCGATACTGCCAATCCACCACCCTAACATGGCGTCAGACCCTCCACCGATACTGCCAATCCACCACCCTAAAATGGCGTCAGACCCTCTACCGATACTGCCAATCCACCACCCTAGCATGGCGTCCGACCCTCTACCGATACTGCCAATCCACCACCCTAGCATGGCGTCCGACCCTCTACCGATACTGCCAATCTACCACCCTAACATGGCGTCAGACCCTCTACCGATACTGCCAATCCACCACCCTAGCATGGCGTCAGACCCTCTACCGATACTACCAATCCACCACCCTAACATGGCGTCAGACCCTCCACCGATACTACCAATCCACCACCCTAGCCTGGCGTCCGACTCTCTACCGATACTGCCAATCCACCACCCTAACATGGCGTCCGACCCTCCACCGATACTACCAATCCACCACCCTAGCCTGGCGTCAGACCCTCCACCGATACTACCAATCCACCACCCTAGCCTGGCGTCAGACCCTCTACCGATACTGCCAATCCACCACCCTAACATGGCGTCAGACCCTCCACCGATACTACCAATCTACCACCCTAGCATGGCGTTTGACCCTCCACCGATACTGCCAATCCACCACCCTAGCATGGCATCAGACCCTCTACCGATACTGCCAATCCACCACCCTAACATGGCATCAAACCTCTACCGATACTACCAATCCACCACGCTAACATGGCGTCAGACCCTCCACCGATACTGCTAATCCACCACCCTAACATGGCGTCAGACCCTCTACCGATACTGCCCATCCACCACCCTAACATGGCATCAGACCCTCTACCGATACTGCCAATCCACCACCCTAACATGGCGTCAGACCCTCTACCGATACTACCAATCCACCACCCTAACATGGCGTCAGACCCTCCACCGATACTGCCAATCGACCACCCTAGCATGGCGTCAGACCCTCTACCGATACTGCCAATCCACCACCCTAACATGGCGTCAGACCCCCCACCGATACTACCAATCCACCACCCTAACATGGCGTCAGACCCTCCACCGATACTACCAATCCACCACCCTAACATGGCGTCAGACCCTCCACCGATACTGCAAATCCACCAACCTAACATGGCATCAGACCCTCCACCGATACTGCCCATCCACCACCCTAACATGGCATCAGACCCTCTACCGATACTGCCAATCCACCACCCTAACATGGCATCAGACCCTCTACCGATACTGCCAATCCACCACGCTAACATGACGTCAGACCCTCTACCGATACTGCCAATCCACCACCCTAACATGGCATCAGACCCTCTACCGATACTGCCAATCCACCACCCGAACATGGCGTCAGACCCTCTACCGATACTGCCAATCCACCACCCTAACATGGCGTCAGACCCTCTACCGATACTGCCAATCCACCACCCTAACATGGAATCAGACCCTCTACCGATACTGACAATCCACCACCCGAACATGGCGTCAGACCCTCTACCGATACTGCCAATCCACCACCCTAACATAGGATCAGACCCTCCACCGATACTGCCAATCCACCACTCTAACATGGCGTCAGACCCTCTACCGATACTGCCAATCCACCATCCTAACATGGCGTCAGACCCTCTAACGATACTGTCAATTCACCACCCTAGCATTGCGTCAGACCCTCCGCCGATACTGCCAATCCACCACCCTAACATGGCGTCAGACCCTCTACCGATACTGCCAATCCACCACCCTAGCATGGCGTCCGACCCTCTACCGATACTGCCAATCTACCACCCTAACATGGCGTCAGACCCTCTACCGATACTGCCAATCCACCACCCTAGCATGGCGTCCGACCCTCTACCGATACTACCAATCCACCACCCTAACATGGCGTCAGACCCTCTACCGATACTGCCAATCCACCACCCTAGCATGGCGTCCGACCCTCTACCGATACTGCCAATCCACCACCCTAACATGGCGTCAGAACCTCCACCGATACTACCAATCCACCACCCTAGCATGGCGTTTGACCCTCCACCGATACTGCCAATCCACCACCCTAGCATGGCATCAGACCCTCTACCGATACTGCCAATCCACCACCCTAACATGGCGTCAGACCCTCTACCGACACTGCCAATCCCCCGCCCTAACATGGCGTCAGACCCTCTACCGATACTGCCAATCCACCACCCTAACATGGCGTCAGACCCTCCACCGATACTGCTAATCCACCACCCTAACATGGCGTCAGACCCTCCACCGATACTGCCAATCCACCACCCTAACATGGCGTCAGACCCTCTACCGATACTGCCCATCCACCACCTAACATGGCATCAGACCCTCTACCGATACTGCCAATCCACCACCCTAACAAGGCGTCAGACCCTCTACCGATACTACCAATCCACCACCCTAGCATGGCGTCCGACCTTCTACCGATACTGCCAATCCACCATCCTAACATGGCATTAGACCCTCTACCGATACTACCAATCCACCACCCTAGCATCGCGTCCAACCCTCTACCGATACTGCCAATCAACCACCCTAACATGGCGTCCGACCCTCTACCGATACTACCAATCCACCACCCTAGCATCGCGTCCAACCCTCTACCGATACTACCAATCCACCACCCTAACATGGCGTCAGACCCTCCACCGATACTACCAATCCACCACCCTAGCATGGTGTCCGACCTTCTACCGATACTGCGAATCCACCACCCTAACATGGCGTCAGACCCTCTACCGATACTGCCAATCAACCACCCTAACATGGTGTCCGACCCTCTACCGATACTACCAATCCACCACCCTAGCATGGCGTCCAACCCTCTACCGATACTACCAATCCACCACCATAACATGGCGTCAGACCCTCTACCGATACTGCCAATCCACCACCCTAACATGGCGTCCGACCCTCTATCGATACTGCCAATCCACCACCCTAGCATGGTGTCAGACCCTCCACCGATACTACCAATCCACCACCCTAACATGGCGTCAGACCCTCCACCGATACTACCAATCCACCACCCTAGCATTGCGTCTGACCCTCCACCGATACTGCCAATCCACCACCCTAACATGGCGTCTGACCCTCCACCGATACTGCCAATCCACCACCCTAACATGGCGTCAGATCCTCTACCGATACTGTCAATCCACCACCCTAGCATTGCGTCAGACCCTCCACCGATACTGCCAATCCACCACCCTAACATGGCGTCAGACCCTCTACCGATACTTCCAATCCACCACCCTAGCATGGCGTCCGACCCTCTACCGATACTGCCAATCCACCACCCTAGCATGGCGTCCGACCCTCTACCGATACTACCAATCCACCACCCTAACATGGCGTCAGACCCTCCACCGATACTACCAATCCACCACCCTAGCATGGCGTTTGACCCTCCACCGATACTGTCAATCCACCACCCTAGCATGGCGTCCGACCTTCTACCGATACTGCCAATCCACCACCCTAACATGGCGTCAGACCCTCCACCGATACTACCACTCCACCACCCTAGCATGGCGTTTGACACACCACCGATACTGCCAATCCACCAGCCTAACATGGCATCAGACCCTCTACCGATACTGCCAATCCACCACCCTAACATGGTGTCAGACCCTCTACCGATTCTACCAATCCACCACCCTAACATGGCGTCAGACCCTCTACCGATACTACCAATCCACCACCCTAGCATGGCGTCTGACCCTCCACCGATACTGCCAATCCACCACCCTAACATGGCGTCAGACCCTCTACCGATACTACCAATCCACCACCCTAACATGGCGTCAGACCCTCTACCGGTACTACCAATCCACCACCCTAGCATGGCGTCAGACCCTCTACCGATACTGCCAATCCACCACCCTAACATGGCGTCTGACCCTCTACCGATACTACCAATCCACCACCCTAGCATGGCGTCCAACCCTCTACTGATACTGCCAATCAACCACCCTAACATGGCGTCCGACACTCTACCGATACTACCAATCCACCACCCTAACATGGCGTCCAACCCTCTACCGATACTACCAATCCACCACCCTAGCATGGCGTCCAACCCTCTACCGATACTACCAATCCACCACCCTAACATGGCGTCCGACCCTCTACCGATACTGCCAATCCACCACCCTAACAGGGCGTCAGACCCTCTACCGATACTGCCAATCCAGCACCCTAACATGGCGTCAGACCCTTTACCGATACTGCCAATCCACCACCCTAACATGGCGTTAGACCCTCCACCGATACTGCCAATCCACCACCCTAGCATGGTGTCAGACCCTCTACCGATACTACCAATCCACTACCCTAACATGGCGTCAGACCCTCCACCGATACTGCCAATCCACCACCCTAGCATGGCGTCAGACCCTCTACCGATACTGCCAATCCACCACCCTAACATGGCGTCCGACCTCTACCTACACTGCCAATCCACCACCCTAGCATGGCGTCAGACCCTCTACCGATACTGCCAATCCACCACCCTAGCATGGCGTCAGACCCTATACCGATACTGCCAATCCACCACCCTAGCATGGCGTCAGACCCTCTACCGATACTGCCAGTCCACCATCCTAGCATGGCGTCAGACCCTCTACCGATACTGCCAATCCACCACCCTAACATGGTGTCCGACCTCTACCTACACTGCCAATCCACCACCCTAGCATGGCGTCAGACCCTCTACCGTTACTGCCAATCCACCACCCTAGCATGGCGTCAGACCCTCTACCGATACTGCCAATCGACCAACCTAACATGGCGTCAGACCCTCTACCGATACTGCCAATCCACCACCCTAGCATGGCATCAGACCCTCTACCGATACTGCCAATCCACCACCCTAGCATGGCGTCAGACCCTCTACCGATACTGCCAATCCACCACCCTAACATGGCGTCAGACCCTCTACCGATACTGCCAATCCACCACCCTAACATGGCGTCAGACCCTCTACCGATACTGCCAATCCACCCCCCTAACATGGCGTCAGACCCTCTACCGATACTGCCAATCCACCACCCTAACATGGCGTCAGACCCTCTACCGATACTGCCAATCCACCACCCTAACATGGCGTCAGACCCTCTACCGATACTGCCAATCCACCACCCTAACATGGCGTCAGACCCTCTACCGATACTGCCAATCCACCACCCTAACATGGCGTCAGACCCTCTACCGATACTGCCAATCCACCACCCTAACATGGCGTCAGACCCTCTACCGATACTGCCAATCCACCACCCTAACATGGCGTCAGACCCTCCACCGATACTGCCAATCAACCACCCTAACATGGCGTCAGACCCTCTACCGATACTGCCAATCCACCACCCTAGCATGGCGTCAGACCCTCTATCGATACTGCCAATCCACCACCCTAACATGGCGTCAGACCCTCTACCGATACTGCCAATCCACCACCCTAACATGGCGTCAGACCCTCTACCGATACTGCCAATCCACCACCCTAACATGGCGTCAGACCCTCCACCGATACTGCCAATCCACCACCCTAGCATGGCGTCAGACCCTCTACCGATACTGCCAATCCACCACCCTAGCATGGCGTCAGACCCTCTACCGATACTACCAATCCACCACCCTAACATGGCGTCAGACCCTCTACCGATACTGCCAATCCACCACCCTAACATGGCGTCAGACCCTCTACCGATACTACCAATCCACCACCCTAGCATGGCGTCTGACCCTCCACCGATACTGCCAATCCACCACCCTAACATGGCGTCAGACCCTCTACCGATACTACCAATCCACCACCCTAGCATGGCGTCTGACCCTCCACCGATACTGCCAATCCACCACCCTAGCATGGCGTCAGACCCTCTACCGATACTACCAATCCACCACCCTAACATGGCGTCAGACCCTCTACCGATACTGCCAATCCACCACCCTAACATGGCGTCAGACCCTCTACCGATACTGCCAATCCACCACCCTAACATGGCGTCAGACCCTCTACCGATACTACCAATCCACCACCCTAACATGGCGTCAGACCCTCTACCGATACTGCCAATCCACCACCCTAACATGGCGTCAGACCCTCTACCGATACTGCCAATCCACCACCCTAGCATGGCGTCAGACCCTCTACCGATACTACCAATCCACCACCCTAACATGGCGTCAGACCCTCCACCGATACTGCCAATCCACCACCCTAGCATGGCGTCAGACCCTCTACCGATACTACCAATCCACCACCCTAACATGGCGTCTGACCCTCCACCGATACTGCCAATCCACCACCCTAACATGGCGTCAGACCCTCTACCTATACTACCAATCCACCACCCTAGCATGGCGTCTGACCCTCCACCGATACTGCCAATCCACCACCCTAGCATGGCGTCAGACCCTCTACCGATACTGTCAATCCACCACCCTAGCATGGCGTCAGACCCTCTACCGATACTGCCAATCCACCACCCTAGCATGGCGTCAGACCCTCTACCGATACTGCCAATCCACCACCCTAACATGGCGTCAGACCCTCTACCGATACAACCAATCCACCACCCTAGCATGGCGTCTGACCCTCCACCGATACTGCCAATCCACCACCCTAGCATGGCGTCAGACCCTCTACCGATACTGCCAATCCACCACCCTAACATGGCCTCAGACCCTCCACCGATACTACCAATCCGCCACCCTAGCATGGCGTCAGACCCTCTACCGATACTGCCAATCCACCACCCTAGCATGGCGTCAGACCCTCTACCGATACTGCCAATCCACCACCCTAGCATGGCGTCAGACCCTCTACCAATACTGCCAATCCACCACCCTAACATGGCGTCAGACCCTCCACCGATACTGCCAATCCACCACCCTAGCATGGCGTCTGACCCTCCACCGATACTGCCAATCCACCACCCTAGCATGGCGTCAGACCCTCTACCAATACTGCCAATCCACCACCCTAACATGGCGTCAGACCCTCCACCGATACTACCAATCCGCCACCCTAGCATGGCGTCAGACCCTCTACCGATACTACCAATCCACCACCCTAACATGGCGTCTGACCCTCCACCGATACTGCAAATCCACCACCTTAACATGGCGTCAGACCCTCTACCGATACTGCAAATCCACCACCCTAACATGGCGTCAGACCCTCCACCGATACTACCAATCCGCCACCCTAGCATGGCGTCAGACCCTCTACCGATACTACCAATCCACCACCCTAACATGGCGTCTGACCCTCCACCGATACTGCCAATCCACCACCCTAACATGGCGTCAGACCCTCTACCGATACTGCAAATCCACCACCCTAACATCGCGTCGGACCCTCCACCGATACTGCCAATCCACCACCCTAGCATGGCGTCAGACCCTCTACCGATACTGCCAATCCACCACCCTAGCATGGCGTCAGACCCTCCACCGATACTGCCAATCCACCACCCTAGCATGGCGTCTGACCCTCCACCGATACTGCCAATCCACCACCCTAGCATGGTGTCCGACCCTCTACCGATACTGCCAATCCACCACCCTAGCATAGCGTCAGACCCTCTACCGATACTGCCAATCCACCACCCTAACATGGCGTCAGACCCTCCACCGATACTGCCAATCCACCACCCTAGCATGGCGTCTGACCCTCCACCGATACTGCCAATCCACCACCCTAGCATGGCGTCTGACCCTCCACCGATACTGCCAATCCACCACCCTAACATGGCATCAGACCCTCTACCAATACTGCCAATCCACCACCCTAGCATGGCGTCAGACCCTCCACCGATACTGCCAATCCACCACCCTAGCATGGCGTCTGACCCTCCACCGATACTGCCAATCCACCACCCTAACATGGCATCAGACCCTCTACCAATACTGCCAATCCACCACCCTAGCATGGCGTCAGACCCTCTACCGATACTGCCAATCCACCGCCCTAGCATGGTGTCAGACCCTCTACCGATACTGCCAGTCCACCACCCTAGCATGGTGTCAGACCCTCTACCGATACTGCCAATCCACCACCCTAGCATGGTGTCAGACCCTCTACCGATACTGCCAATCCACCGCCCTAGCATGGTGTCAGACCCTCTACCGATACTGCCAATCCACCACCCTAACATGGCATCAGACCCTCTACCAATACTGCCAATCCACCACCCTAGCATGGCGTCAGACCCTCCACCGATACTGCCAATCCACCACCCTAGCATGGCGTCTGACCCTCCACCGATACTGCCAATCCACCACCCTAACATGGCATCAGACCCTCTACCAATACTGCCAATCCACCACCCTAGCATGGCGTCAGACCCTCTACCGATACTGCCAATCCACCGCCCTAGCATGGTGTCAGACCCTCTACCGATACTGCCAGTCCACCACCCTAGCATGGTGTCAGACCCTCTACCGATACTGCCAATCCACCACCCTAGCATGGTGTCAGACCCTCTACCGATACTGCCAATCCACCGCCCTAGCATGGTGTCAGACCCTCTACCGATACTGCCAGTCCACCACCCTAACATGGCATCAGACCCTCTACCAATACTGCCAATCCACCACCCTAGCATGGCGTCAGACCCTCTACCGATACTGCCAATCCACCACCCTAACATGGCGTCAGACCCTCTACCGATACTACCAATCCACCACCCTAACATGGCGTCAGACCCTCTACCGATACTGCCAATCCACCACCCTAACATGGCGTCAGACCCTCCACCGATACTACCAATCCACCACCCTAACATGGCGTCAGACCCTCCACCGATACTACCAATCCACCACCCTAACATGGCGTCAGACCCTCCACCGATACTGCCAATCCAAGGTGATGATATCAGCAGCAATGGCGGCCGGGGAGAACAAATCCCTCAGTTGAACGTGTTGTCACGTTAATACATATTGTAAAATGTTGGATTGTGGTCAGTGTAGAAATATGAGCAACAATACATACACATACATACATACATACATACATACATACATACATACATACATACATACATACATACATACATACATACATACATACATACATACATACATACATACATACATACATACATATATATACATAGAGACGGAAACACACATACATACCTACATAGATACATACGTATATATATACAGAGACACACACACATACATACATACACACATACATATATACATATATACACAGAGACACACACACACACATACATACGTATATACACATACATACAGACAGACACACTGGCACAGACATACATACACAGACACACACCCACATAGACCACATGCACGCAGACACACACCTACACTCACATCTACATACACACACACATACACATACACCTACACATACACACGCACACCCACCCATACATATACGTACACACACATTCACACACACATATACACACATGCACACACACGTACTCATTGATAACATGTCATATGTCAACTGGAGCGACATCTTGACAGACGGACGGAGAGACAGACACTGCTGCTGCTGCTGCTGCTGCTGCTACTGCTGCTATGCTGCTGCTGCTGCTGCTGCTACTGTTGCTGCTGCTACTACTACTACTGCTGCTGCTGCTGCTGCTGCTGCTCTGCTCCGCTGCTGCTGTTGCTGCTACTACTACTACTGCTGCTGCTGCTGCTGCTGCTGCTGCTGCTGCTCTGCTCTGCTGCTGCTGTTGCTGCTGCTACTACTACTGCTGCTGCTGCTGCTGCTACTACTACTGCTGCTGCTGCTGCTGCTACTACTACTACTGCTGATGCTGCTGCTACTGCTGCTGCTGCTACTGCTACTACTGCTGCTGCTGCTGCTCCTGCTACTGCTGCTGCTGCTACTGCTGCTTCTGCTGCTGCTACTACTGCTGCTGCTGCTGCTCCTGCTACTGCTGCTGCTGCTGCTACTACTACTACTGCTGTTGCTGCTGCTACTACTACTACTACTGCTGCTGCTGCTGCTACTACTACTACTACTGCTGCTGCTGCTACTACTACTACTGCCGCTGCTGCTGCTGCTGCTACTACTACTACTACTACTACTACTGCTACTACTACTACTACTACTACCACTGCTGCTATTAATACTACTACTACTGCCACAACTACTACTACTACTACTACTGCTACTACTACTACTACTACTACTACTACTACTACTACTACTACTGCTGCTGCTGATGTGCCAGGAGTATCAATAGCAACACCAACAACATTAAGTATGTAATCTCCGCCAAATCAGTAAGACCATATCTACACATATACATCACCACGACCATCACCACCATCACCACCACCATTACCACCAACACCAACACCATCACCACCACCATCACCACCACCATCACCACCATCACCACCACCATTACCACCAACACCAACACCATCACCACCACCATTACCACCAACACCAACACCACCACCGCCACCATTACCACCAACACCACCACCGCCACCATTACCACCTCTACCACCACCACCACCACCACCACCACCACCACAAGTACCTTCACCATCACTACTCCTCACCACCACCGTCACACCCATCCCCATCACCATCATCACCATTACTACCATCAAACTATAATTGTATCTAGGATGTCTTGACCGATTAGATCACATATCTCTGTAATTTCGAATGTTCCCATACATTGAACAGACAAGAAAGTTAATTAGTTTTTACTGGAGCAGAGTTTGGCTGAAAGAGAATTTGCTTCGAAATCACACCTCGAGCTGTTCACCGGAGAAACAATTGTAATACGTAATAAACTGTGTTCCGATACATCATTGATTCTTCGTTTTCCATATCATCATACTCTGCTCCGAAGGAGCATAGAGTGCTCAACCGGCATACCACCAATAGACGCATCCTAGCAACCATACTACACACACACACACACACACACACACACACACACACACACACACACACACACACACACACACACACACACACACACACACACATGTATATATATATCTATATCTATATATATATATATCTAGAGAGAGAGAGAGAGACGCAGCTACCATAAATAGAACAAGAAGAATTTCTGGAATATAAATTTGTAATTTCGAAAAAGACACCAAGTGAATCTATTAATTATCTTCAGACAACAAAGAGTTCCATATAACTAACAGGAAGTCTTCGGGGACTCTTTAGTGCGGGCCTTGGGTGGTTATTGTCTGATGTTTCATTCACTGTCTGACGAGATTCACACAGAAACCAGATGAACGTGACGTCATCAGTGAAAAATGCAAATCACGGAGGATTTGCATTATTAGATTTGCATTATTATAACGCACAGACACACACACATATACATACATACAAACACACAGACACATATATATTTATATACATATATATACTCCCCTCTCTCTCTCTCTCTCTCTCTCTCTCTCTCTCTCTCTATATATATATATATATATATATATATATATATATATATATATATATATATATACACAAGTATGCATGTATATATGTATGTATATATATATGTATATTGCTATGCTATTGTTACACACACGCAAACATATATATGTATATATATTTGTCATATATATATATATAAGTGTGTGCGTATTTGTGTATGTGTCTTTGTATGTGTACGTAAATACACAAGCATATATATATATATATCTATATATAAAACGGAAGATGTCTGTCTGTGTGTGTGTGTATGATTTTTATGCATTTCCACATTTCTCTACCGATTTTGATGATTTTTTTCCCCAATGTGCTCCAAATTTACCAACGATGGTCAACGCGTAATAAACTTTGCCCCAAATTTCCTGCTTCTATGAAAAAAAATCGATAAAACTAAATACATGCTGTAACCCTCTCTCTTACACGCTTATTCACTCTCTCTACTACCCAACAGCGACAAAACTTCGTTCAGGGACGCGACATATTCAAAGTTTATGTCGCGTTCCTGCACCAACATCTATAGCACCTCTTTGTAGACGATATTGCGTGTCATCACTTGAGGAGTGTAAGCAAAAAGTTCATTCCTGCGCCCTACGCGGGAACAGTCAACATAAAGTTGGCCATGGGAGAAGCATGGCTCCCCAAATGGATGCCCGCCACCGACAATGTTTGCCCTTGTGACTTGTTAATGGACATGGCAAAACATGGTCTCACCGGGAATTGGGATCGCCGGAAATCGAACGGGATATCTGACGCCGAGAGGAAAAGGTTCATCCTTGGCAGTGTATTCGGCAGAATTGCCAGAAGTACAACACTATGGGTGTTGTCATATTAATATTTAACCGATGAAAGTCATAACAAATAAATAATTTAAACATTCCGATTCATATGTCTATAGCATTAATCTGTTATATGAAGTGTTATTTTGCGGGTTGTTGTTTGCAATAAGCCGATTTAAAATACCCCAGAAAAGCCGTATGTCAATACGGAACTCTAATGACTCCCCCAACAGTTAAGTTATAGAGAGAGGGAATAATCTATTATAGAGAGAGGGAAAAGCGACGGAGAGAGTAAATCTAAGAAACTATAGGGAGGTGTGTTAAACCTCAAAGCGTGAAGAGAGTAGAGCAGTTAAATTATAGATAGGGGGAATGATCTATTATAGAAAGAGAGAAGAGCGACAGAGAGAGCGTTATGACTATGTTTGTTGTTGTATAAAATGATGTGTTGCTTAGTTTTCGAAGTTAAAACTATTTACTGGCGGACAGATCTGACACCCAGCGGCATCAGGGCCACCATCTTGCAACTTTGGTCTGCTAAATTCGCTATTGGAAGATTATTAACCCATCATTGATTGTCCAAAATGCTAATTGGTTCGTAACTTTTAATAACCGGTTCAACTGCTTTATGCACTTAATTGATAAGCTTATTCGCTTTCAAGCCATCTTTACCTGTATGTAACTTTTCATAGCAAATGAACAAACCCGAGCAACGCCGGGTTAAACTGCTAGTATGTATATATATATATATATATATATATATATATATATATATATATATATATATATATACATATATATATACATATATATATATACATATATATATATACATATATATATATACATATATATATATACATATATATATATACATATATATATATACATATATATATATATATATGTATACATGTATATATATATACATGTATATATATATATATATATATACATGTATATATATATACATGTATATATATATACATGTATATATATATATATACATGTATATATATATATATATATATATATATATATATATATATATATATATATATATATATATATATATATTTATTAAAATAACAGATTAAAGTTTAAGCAAAGAATCGCTGCTTTCACCCTTAACGGGATCTTCTGAAACTAACAAAGTCAATCTGTAAACGCAGAACTGGATATTTCAAAAAACGTTGCAACCGGAGGAAGACAGGAAGACGATACTTTGGTTCGTGGAAACGTTCGCTGGCAAAGAACGGGAAAAAACGAATAATACGTCATTAATAGGAGCGGTGAAAAACAATTACGCGCAAATACAGAACCACGTTTATGGTATAAAAGAGGTCATAGACTAATGTTCTCTTAGGTGGTTCATAGAGACGTTCTCTGGCAATGAACGAAAAAAACGAAGATAATAAGTCATATGTGGACCGTGGAGAACAATAGCACACAAAGACAAAACCACGTAAATGGTATAGCAGAAGTCGTAGACTAAAATTCTAACTAGGAGACCAAATGAATCTCCGCTACAGAGTTAAGAACAAAGTAAATAAATACAATACAGAAGTTGTGTATGTACGTATCTGTTTGCGTGTATGTATTTATTTGTTTCTATTACTTCTGTATTGTATTTATTTACTTTGTTCTTGTATATATTACATGTATATATTACATGTATATATATATATATATATATATATATATATATATATATATATATATATATATATATATATATATATATATATATACATGTATATATATATACATGTATATATATATTTCGTTTCTGAATTTGTTTAGCAAGATTCTTTATCTGAAATCGTGTGTTGAAACCGATATTGTTATACTTTGGGAGGGTCATGTTGCCAATAAGAAACACACGCACCAGTTGCTTTCACTTCAATTTATTATATATTTATAAATTTATAAATTTACAAATTTACAAACTTATAAATTTCTGGTTGGTTGGTTGGTTCCACAACCAGATAGTTGTTTATATATAGTCATAGTCCTTTCGTCACACACTCTGTGACCTCTTCAGTGACTGGGGATTCCTTTCTTTGTTTCTGTGCCTTTCCTTTCTTCTATCCTACGCCATTTTGTTTCTGTGTGTGTGTTGTGTGCTCAGTTTGCGCATGCGCCACATCCGGGTGTCTGTGTGTGTTTGTGTTCATTTATCTATTTGTTTATTTATTTATTTATTTATTGTTGGTTGGTTGTTTGTTCTATGTGTGTGTGTGTTTTCATTTTGTCCTGTGTGTGTTTTCATTTTGTCCTTAATTGTAAGTTGTTTGTTCTATGTGTGTGTGTGTTTTCATTTTGTCCTTAATTGTAAGTTGTGATGTTGCTGTTCCACTCATATTTTCTATTTAAATTTGGTTTCATACGCCCCATCATTGAGATGTCCCCAGATGTGTGTGACAGCACGGAGGACCTCCTCAGCAGAATCGGCAGACCTCGCAAGGACTCTATATCTTTATGATATATTGTTTTTGTTTATGCCACGAAACTACGTAGTCGAGGAATTTAGGAGCAGTTTAGGTATGATACATTTTATTACTAATTATATCTAAATGTTTCTTCTCTCTTCATAAGGTATATATATATATATATATATATATATATAAAGGTACAACACACACACACGATGATCATGATGACGATGATAATGACGTTGATGATGACGATGTTGTTGATGATGATGATGATGATGATGATGATGAACGGTGGTTTTGGCGATGCCGTTGATGATGATGAAGACGATGATGATGATAATTATGATAATGGTGATGATGATGATGATGATAATGATGATGACGGCGTTGGTGATGATGGCAACAAAAGGATTACATATTCTTTATTAACCTTTTCATTAATTCCAATAATATTTCAGAACCACTTCAAAACTAATTTGAAGGGATTTAGTAATATAAACTATTTGTTCTCTTGTGTTTATAACCTTACTGAAAGGTATTGACATAGAATTTTGATGGAATGAGAATTTGGTTTTGCGCTCTCACACAGTGGATATGTAAATACATTCGTGAGATTTATATCGCATAATAATTGTTTCTACTTTTGGCACAAGGCCAGCAAATATCCCATTGTATTACTGGTACTTTATTTTATCGACCCCGTAAGGATGAAAGGCAAAGTTAACCACGGCGGGATTTGAACTCAGATTATAAAGGGACGTAACTCTTTGCTGCGAAGCATGGCGACTAACCATCTACCGATACTGCCAATCCACAAATAATATTCGATTTGTTTACAAGCAAACAACCACATTATTTTATGTGTTTTAGACGTTTATAGCCATCCTGTCTAGTGGTGACATAGAGAAACAACTGACAACAGCGTTGTTTCTGGGTTATTGCCCTTTGTCAAGATTGTATATCTCTCTCTCTTTCTTGTCACTCACTAGAACTCGTGAAAATATATAGCAATCTCTAAAGTATACAGCGGCTGATTAGCCTAATTTGCATATCGAGTGATCGACTTTGCCGAAAATTGAAATCAAGATTAGAATTTGGTTTTTCGTTCTAACATAGCAGATACGCTAGAACAAAAGGATGGTCGTCTACATACAGGGCGAAGTGAGGCTGTTTGATTGCAAACGAATAGAATATTATTATTATTCAATATAAAGAGGGCGGTGGATTGGCAGTAGCGGTAGAGCGTCGGACACCATGCTTTGCAGCATAGAGTTACGGCCCTCTACGGTCTGAGTTCAAATCCCGCGGAGGTTAACTTTGCCTTTCATCCTTACGGGGTCGATAAAATAAAGTACCAGTAATGTACTGTGTGTGACAGCTCACACCTATGCAGGTTTAGCTGGCCTCCTCCAAGGTATATTGGAGGTGTCTTGGGTGATTTAATGCTATGGACCCCAGTCCTATCATCTCATTTCTACAGCTGAGTAAACTGGAGCAACGTGAAATAAAGTGTCTTGCTCAAAGAAACAACACATCACCCGATCCGAGAATTGAACTCACAAACTTTCGATTGCAAGCCCAATGCTCTGACCACTAAGTCATGCGCCTTCTCCTGGGAGTACTGGGGTCGATTTAATCGACTTTCCCCTCTCCCCATTGCTGACCTTGTGCCTATAATAGAAACCATTATTATTCAATATAAAACTCCCGAATACATTTGATGGAATGTTTGTATCTAAATATAAACTCTTTAAAACCCAATATTTCTATCGTAGAACCAGAAGTAGTTTCAGACAGCTTGGAGGTAGTTTCAGACAAAAAGGAAGTATTTTCTTGAAATATGAATGTGTTGATTGTTCTGTTGCGACAATACTTCAAGATGTTCTTCTTCAAGATGATACAGACGTGAAGATGATGTTCTTCAAGATGATACAGACGTGAAGATGATGTTCTTCAAGATGATAGAGACGTGAAGATCGTCTTTATACCAACAATTTACAGAAACCAGCTGTGGTTTATTGGGTATTAAATGGCGGACGTTTAATGGGGATAGAGGGTGGTGGATAGTTATTGAAAGATCTGCTAACACTCCACTGGTGAAAAATACCTTGAATGTTTGTAGACTGACTAGATGATAGACCGACACACAGACCGACACACAGACACAAAGTTTTACCAATAGAGAGAGAGTCGGTTTCTAACATAGACACAAGACTCTCTCATTAGAATTTACACAACATCAACTAGGTAGATATGTATGTATGCATGCATGTCTAGATATGGATGTTATTGTATGTGTGGGTGTGTATGTTTTGAGTTGTATGTGTGCATGTGTATATGCTTTGCATCTGTACATGCGTATATGCAGTTATTAGATGCAGTGTATGTATGTATGTATGTATGTATGTATGTATGTATGTATGTATGTATGTATGTATGTATGTATGTATGTATGTATGTATGTATGTATGTATGTATGCATATATATTTATGTATGAATGTATATATGTATGCAAGTATTTAACTGCGTATGTGTGTGTATATGTATGCATGTATATATGGATGTAGGTATGTATGTATATATGTATGCATATATGTATATATATGTATATATGTATGTATATATGTATGTACATATCTATGTATGTATATATGTATATATGTATGTAGGTGTGTATGTATGTATATATGTATGTATATATATATATATATATATATATATATATATATATATATATATATATATATATATATATATATATATATATATATATTTATGCATGCATGTATATATGTATGTATATATGTATGTATATATGTATGTATATATATAAATTTCAGGTCACCAGTTGGTGCTACTGGTAACATGTATCCCACCACAACCTGTCCCATGGTCGGGTCGTTGGCGACTAAACTGGCAACCCTACCAAGGTTTCTTGGTGAGGAGGGTGACTTTGGACATCCTGCAGGACTAAAAACAAAACCTGTCAAAGGCCAAAGGAGTTCTTAAGAGTCAATGGCCATCCAAAATCACCGGGAGAGATGACCCCTTAGCCTTTGTCAAGGCAGAATTCTAGGAGAAGGAAAACTCTGATATAACACCTGCAACCCTGATGGTATCCAATGATGTTGACATGTTCTTCTTTTTGGTAAATATCATCTTGGTTAAGAGAGTGGGACTGGCTTTGTGCAGTGCTTTTGCTCACTATAAAAGCTTCACGGCACAGGCATTGCTTTATATCTGGAGATCTCTCTGCACTTGTCGTCACATGGTACCATGGGCCCAGCACTGTGTGTCAATAATTGTCACAAGTGTAGTGTTTGTACCAGAGTTTTCAAGTCGCTGGCTGGACTAAAAAGTCACACTCGTTCAGCGCATCGGTAGGGTTCTCCTACATGGATATAAAGTAGTGGCCGTACTCGAAAACGAGTTGGCAGCCACCATATATACATGTATATATGTATGTATGTATATATGTATATATATATATATATATAAATGTATATATGTATGTATGTATGCATATATAAATGTATATATGTATGTATATATGTATGTAATGTATGTATATATGTATGTATATATGTAAGGAAAGGATGTTAAAATATTAAGCTAACATACATGGCTATGACAGCCGTTTGTTCGGACTTCGAGACTGTCTATATAACCACCACCATCACCACCACCACCACCACCACCACCACCACCACCATCACCACCACCACCATCACCATCACCACCACCACCATCACCATCATCACCACCACCACCACCACCACCACCACCACCACCACCATCACCACCACCACGACCACAACAACAGTGGACAGCACACGCGGCAGTAACAACAACAACAACAACAGCAGCAGCAACAGAAATAGCACTAACAACAGCAACAACACCAACAACAAACGTAGGAACAGCAACAACAAAACCAATAGCAACAACACCAACAACAGCAACAACAAAACCAACAGCAACAACAAAAGTAGCAACAGCAACAACACCAACAACAACAACAGCAACAACAACAGCAACAACACCAACAACAGCAGCAACAACAGTAGCAACAGCAACAACACCAACAACAGCAACAACAAAAGTAGCAACAGCAACAACACCAACAACAGCAACAACAACAGCAACAACGCCAACAACAGCAACAACAACAACAGCAACAACAACAACAACAACAATAACAACACCAACAACAATAACATCACCAACAGCAACAACAACAGTAGCAACAACAGCAGCAACAACAACAACAACAGCAGCAGCAACAGTAGCAACAACAACAACAACAACAACAGCAACAACAACAACAACAACAGCAACAACAACCGTAGCAACAGCAACAACAACAACAGCAGCAGCAACAGTAGCAACAGCAACAACAACAACAGCAACAACAACAACAACAACAGCAACAACAACAGTAGCAACAGCAGCAGCAACAACAACAACAGCAACAACAACAGTAGCAACAGCAACAACAACAGCAACAACAACAGTAGCAGCAACAGTAGCAATAGCAGTAACAGCAGTATTACAACAGCAACAATAACAACAACAACAACATCAATAGTAACTTCAACAACAAAAACCGACAACAGCAACAAGAACAAGAAGAACATAAGTAGAAAGGACAACAACAACATCTGTAGTAGCACTAGAATCCCCTCCCTGTTGAATGGTGGAGAGACGCTGTACCTGACTCCAGGTAAACTTTCTCTAATGACCTCAATAAGGACGGATATGGCTGTCTAAATATCACATGTACACTTTATATACATACACACATACAGACATACACATACATACATATACACATATACACACATAAAAGCATACACACATACATATACACATACACATATACACAGACATAAACGCATACACATATACAAATATACACACACGGGTACACCCATACACATACACAACAAACACACACAGAGACATACAAACACACACATAAACATACATAGACACACATAAACAACAAACACACAAAGGCAAACATGTACACACACACATCCACACACACACACATATATATATATATATATATATATATATATAAATATATAAATATAAATATATATAGTGAGATAAGATAACAAGGACGATTGGTTACTCCTTCATTACGTTTATTGGTTGGTGACGCGCGTTTCGCCACTGATCAGCTCAAGGTTCGATCTGTATCGATCTATCCCGACTCTGTTATCCGCGGCTCCTCAGACCCTTGTAATGGTAATGGAAGAATGAATATACATGCCGTATGAGAAAGTCTGAAGTTCCTATGGCGGTCAGTGAAATTTGTTTTGATTGGTGGATTAATTCATGGGGATGTTATTGCCTGTAGTGTATATGTGTGTGTGTGTGTGTAGGGGGAGGGGTGTAGGTTGAAATGGATGGCGGTGTAGGGGTGCTAGACAGCTTGGCATGTAGATGTGGCTGATTTTCGTGTGGGGTGTGGATGTGGGGTGTGGTGCTGCGGTTTATGATACTCGATGAAAGGTTGCGGTGTTTAGGGTGGGTGTTATGTGTGGTAGTTACACACACACACTCTCTCTCTCTCTCTCTCTCTCTCTCTCTCTCTCTCTCTATATATATATATATATATATATATATATATATATATATATATAAATTAATAAAAACAATGAATAAAAACAAAGAACAAGTTCCTTATATTAAAAAATTCATCATTTTACGATCGTTTCTAGGATATATATGTGTGTTGGTATGTATATCATATAGATCTATGTAAAAATATGACAAACTATCAGAGGAAATATACATACCTTCACATATATATATATATATATATATATATATATATATATATTTAATACAATAACAGAGATAGCTTAAAGCTAAACTCTGACTGGTAACCATCTCACTCAACAAACATTAGGTTATATGTTAGTATAAACCCAATTTAAGTGTTTGGGGTGCTAACTAGATGTATCATGTGGAAAGCCAGTTGTATTATTTTATGAGATATAATTAAAGTTAAAATATATATGTATATATATATATATATATATATATATATATGTGTGAAAAAATGGGGAGAAGAATACTGCAGGTTGCACATGGATAACATGTTATAAAATGAGTCCCTCATCAGTGATTTGCCAACGATCATAGATATTTCATTGCATTAAAAATCATATACCTCACGTTGGTATATATATATATATATATATATATATATATATATATATATATATATATAGGAGATAAAGAAGTCGTAAAATATCGTAATGTGTTTGTTAATATTGGTGTAAGTATGGCTGTGTGGTTAAGGGTTCTACTCCACTGGGTGGCAACATGGAGAACTGCATTTTACTGTTGTCTCTCATTCGTCGAGGATTGTAAGTAGAATTTGGGGAATTTGATAGAAAGAAGCCCGCCATACACACAGTGTTCACACACACACACACACACACACACACACACACACACACACACAGACACACACACACACACACACACACACACACACACACACACACACACACACACACATATATATATATGTATATATATGTATATATGTATATATATATATATATATATATATATACACATACACATATATATATGTACATATTTATATATGTCTGTATATATATATATATATATATATATATGATGGCTGCAAACTCTGCTAAGTATACTGCAATTGCTTGTCAGATTATAGAGTTTGGTGCACTTTTAGGCTATGGCCAGTAACACGAAACTATAACATGTCCTGGACAAGCAATGCCTGTGATTTGAAGGTTTTTTATGTAGGGAAAGGCCTTGCACTCTACCAATCCCACTCTCTGAGCTTCGAAAACACTACCTGAAAAGGAGAACTAGTCAACAACATTGGATGCTTCCGAAGCCGCAGGTTTTTTTTTCAGAGTTTTCCCCTCTTAGCATATATATATATAAATATATGTGTGTGTGTGTGTGTAAAAGGTAAACAGAAATAACAACACAATCGGTACAGTATATGGAAGGAATATATTAGGTTAACACTTGATATAGCAGGAAGAGGGTCTTAACGTTTCGGACGCTAGTCCTTCTTCAGAAGAAAGAATGAGAAATAACATAGATTAAGGGGACGGGCGGGTTGGAATTGGAAAAAATGTCTTTAGATAAAAATAGCAGGTCCGTTCATGTTGACATCTCTTGCAAAACTGTTGGTGCTGGTGTTTTGTGTATGATATATTTTTTAGAAAAGCGGATGATGGCGCGCGTCTACCTGAAATGGAAAAAAAAAACATTTTGTAAAAAGAGTCATACTAGAGCACGTGCGTAAGCATGAATTAGTGTGTGTGTGTGTGTGCGTACGAAGCTAACAAGAAATAAGTGTGTGTATGTGAGTAAAAGAGTGTGTGTGCATGTAAGTACGAAGCTATGAGCAAAAGTATGTTAATATAAGGGTGTGTATCGGCATATATTAATAGTAAGAGAAGCTGCTAATGATCAAGAGAAAGCGATAGGAATCAAGGGGTGTGATAATGGACAGGGTATTAGAGAAATTGGGGAGGTGAGTTGAGTCCAAGAGGGGAATAGGACCCAAGACGGTGAATCAGACTTTGTTCAGTCCTGGTGCACGAGGCCTGTGATCCATTATGTAAAAGGACACCCAGGACTGAAACATGTTGGGAAGAATGACCAGGAGAACAGAAATGACGGGCGACAGGAGTATCCAAACCGAGTCGTATGTCCCTCATATATGTATATATGATTCTAGTTCCTCTGAGGACTAACAAAACACCCAGGAGCTGGACTTATCGATGAATTAACTGAGTGGAACGCATTACAACACCATGTTTACCTGTTTTTTCTACATTAATTCTTACTGCCTGATGAGGTCACAGCCAATAATGGCTGTCACTGAAATATATATAGCAGAAGATTAGAATAAACGAAGCCAACTTTAACATGTTTGACATGTGTAAGTGAAACATGTTAAAGTTGGCTTCGTTTATTCTAATTCTCTGCTATATATATATTATATATAGCAGAGAATTAATCTGTGGATAACATTTCTGGTCTTAACTTGTTTTGAATTGGGATTACATTTTTTTTCCCATATCTGACGTTAAATATTTTTCATCTTGACGTAATAGTCACTTATATGTCTGAATTACTGTTGGCTTCTTCCTTACATTAATTTCTCTATTTTCATTTATATATATATATTATATATATATATATATATATATATATATATATATATATATATGTGTGTGTGTGTGTGTGTGTGTCGTATATGATTTATTTCAATAGAAATAAATTATTTTTTAGTTGGCTACAGCAACGGAACTAGGACATTAAATATTGGTTTCTGATTTAGACACAAGGTCAATAATTTTGGGGAAGGGGAACGTCGATTAAATTGACCCCAGTGCATTACTGGTACTTCAATTTATTGACCCGTGAGAATGAAACGCAAAGCTAACCTCGGCAGGGTTTGAACTCTGATCGTAAAGGGCCGTAACTCTAAGCCATAAAGTAGGTTGTCCGATGCTCCACCAACACTGCCAATCTACCATACTTATGACATTAAATATTTAAAATAATTGTTTCTACTTTTGGCACAAGGCCAGCAATTACCCAGTACATTACTGGTATTTTATTTTATCGACCCCGTAAGGATGAAAGGCAAAGTTAACCTCGGCGGGATTTGAACTCAGAATGGCAAGGGCCGTAACTCTATGCGTCAAAGCATGGCGTCCGACCCTCTACCGATACTGCCAATCCACCACCTCTTTAGAAATAATAACAATTTTGTTGGAATGCTGACTTTTGAGATTTTTCAATAGAAATAATTTCTATTAGACTAGAACTGTTATATTAATTTGAAATCAAGAAAATTCTGCCGGGAATCAAGGTCAGAACATTACAATCTTAAGAGGAAATCTTAACCATAAGGTGACGTAATTTCAGGCAAAACCATATACGACCCAAAATACAACAAAGTTTAGCACTGAACAAATTCTAGGGTTTCGTGCAGTTCACTTAAAATTCTGCACGAGACAAAGGTATATTTTCAGAAACCTCTGCACCATCCCATACACATTTTCTTCTTTGCTAGCGACGGCAAACTTATCATTCCTACTTGACCTCACTTATATTAAATGGTTTCAATGAGTATATATATATATATATATATATATATATATATATATGTGTGTGTGTGTGTGTGTGTGTGTGTGTGTGTGTGTGTATAAATAGGATTTCGCTTCAGGCATAGCTTTATACAGATATGTATAAAGATTTCGTATTTCTAAAGAAACACGGTATGTTTACAGGAAACATTGAGGAAGCCGTAGCTATGCAAACACCGGGGCTAACACCCTCTGGTTCCTCTCGTTACACAGACGAGAAAACTATATATTTTCGACTGTTCTGAAGTCTAGCAGTTGCAAGCGGTGGGAGGGACCGTCCTGATGAAGGCCAGTCAAGCCTGAAATGCATAGACGGTTGTCCCCCTTGCTTCTGCTGGACATCACCAGAGGGCGTTAGCCCCGGTGTTTCCTACATATATATATATATATATATATATATATATACACGTATACACACAAACACACACTCACACGTATATATATGTATATATGCATGTATGTATGTATATGTATATATATATATATATATATATATATATATGATGGCTGCAAACTCGTGTTCGAGCATTGCCATTGCCTGATAAAATGCTCAAAAATGTGAGGCACGAATGTGGGTCTTTAAACCAGCCAAAGACTTACACACTCTTACATGGCAACTGTAGGCTCCCCTGAGACCTTCCATTGCTTTGTTCTGGCTGTGGGTTCTCGTGTGTCTTTTAAGACCTCCCATGATTGCACATTCCTTGCCACATTCCTTACATCTCAGATCATAATCTACATGAGGTCCACTGATATGTTCGTGTCTAATCAAACCAGCTTTACTCAGCCAGACTCGACCACAGTGCTGGCAAACCAGATGATGTTCAACAGCAGACAGTTCAGAACAGTCTCAATCCTCACCTTCCTTTTCAGTGTTAGGTGTTCTCTTCGACGAGTTTCAAAGTGTTCACTTCCTGACTTGATCAATCGTCTCCACTTCACACGCTCGTCAGCCATTTTCTCCCATTCGTCAGATGAAATTCCAGCACAAGCCAAGGTGCCTCTGATACAGTCCCGGTACCGCCTTTTTGGTTTATGTGGTGGTCGCCTTCCTTCACACAGTTCTCCATAGAGACGTTGCTTTGGAATACGATATCAGACATCCGGACCACGTGACCGCACCACCTCAACCGATACCGAAAGATTATGCTCTCTATAGTCACGCACATGCTCCGTTCTAGAACTTCCAAATCACTGACGAACATTTTCCATCGCACCCCAAGTAACTTATGAAGAGATTGTTGATAAAATCTCTCCAGATCCTTGGGGAGCTTTCTGTATGTGACCCACGTTTCACAAACATAAAGCAAAGAGGAGACGACACAAGTCAGATACACTTTCACCTTGGTTTCGATAGTGATACCTCGTCTGGACCATAAACGTTGATGCAGCCGTCCAAATACATCACTGGCTTTCTTGATTCTTAAGGATACTTCATTATCATGTGTGCAGGGCGGTGGATTGGCAGTATTGGTAGAGGGTCGGACGCCATGCTTTGACTCATAGAGTTACGGCCCTTGCCATTCTGAGTTCAAATCCCGCCGAGGTTAACTTTGCCTTTCATCCTTACGGGGTCGATAAAATAAAGGACCAGTAATACACTGGGTAATTGCTGGCCTTGTGCCAAAAGTAGAAACAATTATCATGTGTGCATGAATTGTTCAACGTACTACCAAGGTAAAGAAACTTGTCAGCAACGTTTAGCCTCTTTCCGTACACGTACACACTTGGTGCAGTGTACTCGTTTCCAGGTGCTGGCTGATACATCACAACAGTCTTTTCCAAGCTTATTGTGACGCCCAAATCGCTGCAAGCTGCAGAAAATGAGTTCATAATATGCTGCATGTCACTTTGTGAGTGTGCAAAAAGATCGCAGTCGTCTGCATACAAAAACTCTCGGCTTGTAGATGTTAATACATTTGTGCTTGCACCAAAGCGCCTGATGTTGAACAACCCTCCTGAAGTGCGATTATTTAGTTTTATATAAAGTTAAATAAAAACGGCGTAAGCATTACAATACTATGGGAGGGAACATGATAGTACCACTGATGATGTCGCAGATGTGTGACGGAAGAACTTGATAGACTATATATATATATATATATATATATATATATATATATATATATATATATATATATAGGAACGAGTAGGACCCCGACGGCTGAGCTCAAGCCGTTTCGAAGGCTAATTCTGGACTAAATGAAAATTTTTATCCTGGTATTTCTTCCGCGACTGGGATTTAAAATAACCCTACAAACGTCCCTGACCCGAGTAAACTTCCTGGACGTTACCCTTGACCTTGATAATGATCTGTACTACCCATACAGGAAACCTAACTACAACCTGCACTACATGCACCGCCGGTCTAACCATCCTAGGAACATCACCAACAACCTGGTTAAAAACATCTCCCTCCGCATATCCCGTTTGTCAGCTAATGAGCAGATATTCGAGGAACATGCGCCTTATTACAACCAGGCCCTCAAGCGGAGTGGTTTCCGGGAGGAAATATCCTACTGTCCAGCTTCCATTAGCGGAACCAGCAGGCGACACCGCCGCTCACGCAATGTAACATGGTTTAATCCTCCCCACAACGCCGAGGTGGCTACTCCTATCGGGAAAATCTTCTTTAGGTTCATTGAAAAACACTTCCCACTACAACACCGCTACCACAACATAATTAACAAAAATACCATAAAACTCTCTTACAGCACCACACCAAACTTTGCACAACACTTCGTCTCCTCTAACAACAAAAAACTCAACCCCTATGGAAGAAATAACCTAAATAGCAGTGGAGAGCCGACCAGGAGGTGCAACTGTCCTGATGGATCCATTTTCCCCCTCGACAACAGATGCAGAGATCGTAATGTGATCTACCAGTGCAACGTGAAGACAGACACCTCCAACAAAGCTTATATAGGATTAACCGCATGTGACTTCAAGACCCGGCTATACCAACACAGACATACCTTCCGAAACCCGGCCCGGCGTCACACCACTACACTTTAGGGCCACATATGGGACCTCAAGGATAACAACATTACCTATGATCTCACTTGGAGCTTACTGTCCAGAGTCAACTCTTACACGGGAGGACGCCGTCCGTGCAATTTATGCTCGGAGGAAACTTTACAAATGCTGTTTTCGACGGACCAACTCCTAAACAAGAAAGATGAACTGGTTACTGCATGTAAACACAGATTGCGTAGGACTTACCTCGCCCTCAAACCCCATAATGACCCCCGGGGGGGGGGGGGGGTTAGACTAGGGCTATAACACCCCACTTGCCGATTTTGTAATGGGTAACCCCTGCTTGCAAAGGTAGACATTAGATCTTCTTTTATATCTTTTTATCGCTTCCTCTATATTTCCTTCTTCCCCCATCCCTCCCTAGTCCTTCCACCCCAGTCCTCTTTCTTTGTCGTCGTCCTTTTCATTTTCTCACCCACCCGAGGCAGCCCCTCGGTCCTTTGTAGCCTCAGTACCCCCACCCCTTCCCCTATTCTATGATAGATTTGGCTGATTCCGCTTTTTATAGCAGATGTGTTAGACCCCGGATACTTGCCTTCTTATCCGATCGCTGCCCCTTTTCCGTGCTTTCTATATTTCTTAGTGGTATCTTTGCTTTAATTTCTCGTATATCAGTATTTATATTGGGGGGGGGGGGAGGATTTTGAATTAATTTTCCGTATCAAATTTTACATATACTTCGTACGAGCATTTATGTAGTTTGCACTAGAATTTTTGTATCGTGGCGGCACCCTTAGAGATAGTATTAGTATTCTTTTTCGGAATTCTGAATTTTTATTTCGTATTAGTTTACTTTTTTGCACTGGGTGGTTGCTGGCCTTGTGCCTGGGGTAGAAACCTTTATTTCGTACTGGTCTCGGGACTCTGAATTATTATTTCGTGGTAGTTTCTTTAGTATTTTGGCCCCCCACTTGTTGACCCGTCACCGTAAGATATACTCGGTTGATTACTTATACCTCTTAAAAGGGTATCATTATAATTCCGTCCCACCTAGTAAGCCTTTCTTTAGCCTAGCAGTACCAGTGAGAGACATGATAGCTGTCCTTAGGTCGTAGTAACCAGAAATTGTTTGTTTTTTTTTACATTTAATTGCTTTTTAACACTCTCGGTATTTTTCTATATATTTACCCCATATTGTTTTACTTATTGTTTCGACTTCCCCCCCCTCCCTCTCCCTAGTATCTTCTTTGACCTCCTGCCCAGCTGTAGTCGGCACTATCAACGCATGACTGGGTCTCCTCCACCCCTCTCCCTCTTTCTCCTACTGGCAGGTTCAGCTACCCCTTCCCTCCACAAATTGCCATGATAGAATTATTATGTCTCAACAACAAACTTTTGACCAATCCTTGTGACAATCACTTTTACCATATATGGAATTACCCCTTGAGAAGCTCGGCTATTCAAATACCAGGATAAAAATGTTCATTTAGTCCAGAATTAGACGTCGAAACGGCTTGAGCTCAGCCGTCGGGGTCCTACTCGTTCCTATTACCCACTCTACTACCCTAAGTATTGCGTTATGGTCCACCTGGTTTCTTATCACATTTCCTCCGTTATTTATATATATATATATTTATATATAAAAATTAGAATTGGTGCTCTGAAATAGCCATATAAATATGAATGTATATATAGTGTATTTTGCAATACACTTTATGCTTAATTAAAAGCATTTCGAAGACCTTATGCTATTGTTTTAGAGTAGTGACAGACTCACTTACTTTAATTTCAGCAAACAGGGGGAGATAAAGCTGACAAGGCCTTGTTTCTGCATTTATTGATGATTATCAAAGCCAACTACTCCTCCCGTCTGCTGAAATCATGGATTTCTGCTTGACCGGCAACCGCTCTGTATAATCAGTTCCTGATTATTTACTAGAATTCTATAAGAACCAAACATCCACGATTTCAGCAGACGGGAGGTGGCTTTGATAAGCATCAATAAATGCAGAAACAAGGCCTTGTCAGCTTTATCTCCCCCTGTTTGCTGAAATTAAAGTAAGTGAGTCTGTCACTACTCTAAAACAATAGCATAAGGTCTTCGAAATGCTTTTAATTAAGCATAAAGTGTATTGCAAAATACACTATATATACATTCATATTTATATATATTTATATCTACATTTTTAACCGTTGGTCAATCAATGATTAGATATAAAAGCGAAAACCAACCCAAACCAAACAGTGAGTGTGTTCTGTTATTATTCTGGCAATATTATAACAATATGACCCTCTCCAAGTATAACAATATATATATATAGAAAGAGAGAGAGAGAGAAAGAGAGAGAGAGAGAAAGAGAGAGAGAGATAGAAAGATATATAGATAGGGAAAATAATAATTGTTTCTACTTTTGGCACAAGGCCAGCAATTACCCAGTGCATTACTGGTACTTTATTTTATCGACCCCCTAAGGAAGACACGCAAAGTTAACCTCGGCGGAATTTGAACCCAGACCGTAAAGGGGCGTAACTCTACGCTGCAAAAATAATAACGATTTGAAGATGCCCCTAATACTTGTATATAGAGATGTAAATTCATGTTACACAATGAAAAGTAATTGGTATAAAATAAATTATAGTCTTTTTTAAATAGGTTTGTAGAAATATTTGTGGTTATCTAATTAAGTTTCACCATGAGTAGCTTCACAAACTTGCCTTGTCATTCGTGTTTTGGTGTTTTATATATATATATATATATAAATATAAATACAGATAGATAAATATATAGATACAGTGAGAGAGAGAGAGAGAGAGAGAGAGAGAGAGAGAGAGAGAGAGAGAGAGAGAGAGAGAGAGAGAGAGAGAGAGCATCAGTGATGCAATTTGGAAATCAAAGAAGGAAAGGAAAAAGAAAGAAAAACAAAAAAAAAAAAGATTAAGAAATCAAGATATTACACATTTAACTTATAATTCAATATTTCGGCTTCAAAAACACTTTATCATGAAAAAAGAAAAAAGTGATCTTAACTCTGATCTGCAGGTCATCAGCAACAGAAGAAATGTTACTCAACTTTATATTCTGAATATAACACTATCAACACACATGTTATACACCACACACACATGTTATACACCACACACACATGTTACACACCGCACATATCTCCACTAATCTCCAGTTTTCCCTTAATATAGAGATTTTACAGCAGAAATGGACGACATTCTAAAATACTTTTAACTGTATTTCTCACAAATTTATATGAAGTTGTGTAGTTATACAGACAGAGACACACACACACACACACACATGCACACACAAACATATACACATATATACACACACACTCACAAACACACACACTCACACACATACACACACATTCATATATATATGTATGTATATATATATACACATATATATATATATATATATATATATATATATATATATATATATATATATATATATATATATATATATATATAAAATCTTTTCCTGAGTCCCGTATTTTCGTTGGTGTGGTAATGCGGCTGGACTGCCGACCGCTATATTTCATTTGCTAAGCTGTCTAAACGTAATGTTATTACTCTGGGGTTCTTTTCCCCATCCGAGTGCTAAAGCTACAGACCGAATATGCATTCGTTAGCTTGGCCGCGAACTAAAGCTTCGTTTATGCTGTACTAAAATTTGTATATATATATATATATATGAAAAAGTATGACCCCGGCGACAGAGCTCAAACCGTCGAAACGGCTTGAGCTC
Source organism: Eledone cirrhosa (assembly GCA_964016885.1). Taxonomy (NCBI): domain Eukaryota; kingdom Metazoa; phylum Mollusca; class Cephalopoda; order Octopoda; family Eledonidae; genus Eledone; species Eledone cirrhosa. The sequence continues at coordinate 17,535,808 of OZ024741.1, forward strand.
TGCTGTCGGGGTCATACATTTTCCTATTACCCACTTTACTACCCTAAGTATTGAGTACTCTGGTGCGTTATGGTCCATCTGGTTCCTTACCACAACTCTTTCGTTATATATATATATATATATATATATATATATATATATATATAGAGAGAGAGAGAGAGAGAGAGAAATTACATGAATCAAAGTTCTGTTCAAATCATTTATTCGCTTACAATTGTTTCTTCCAAACCGAGGTTTGATGTCTTCGGAGCAATATTTCAATGATTATTTACAAAGAATAAATGAGAGATTGGTGAAAAAGTAATGAAAATGAATATGGAGAAGTGAGAAATAATGTAGGATAAAGTGTGTGTGTGTGTGCTATAACCAATCTCAAGGTCAGAATATGTTGGATAGATTGGTATGAGACAAGATGTTAAGATGAGATATTCAAACTAAATGTGTTTGTGTTATAATCCATCTCAACTTAAAATAAATATAAGGTGATACAGTGAAGAGGGCAGAAAACAAATAACAAATTAATAAAGAGAAATCAAGATTTAAGATTGGAACTTGAAAGTCAGAAATCTGGTAAATTAAAAGTGTTTGTGTTATATAGATGTTGGCCAAATTATTATGGCTGTGTCCGATTCTATCTCTAGGCTATCATGGTGTCTGCTCCGCCTGGGTTGTTCCCTGTGGAATGAGGGGAGTTCACAACCTAGGGTGTTGTTATTGCCCATATAGCTTGAGGGAGGTCTGGCCGAGAGGTGTTTTCATGTTCTGTAGAAGTCCCTATAGCTTGAGGGGAGTTCACATCTTCTTGTGTTGCTACTGTCCATATATCTTGAGAAAGGTCCCGGCTCTAAGGTGTCTGCATGTCCCGAAGAAGTCGGTTCTGAGGTTTATCAGGCCGCTTCCACCTCTTAGTATCTCGAGGGTCTCGTTCAGGCATAGTTTGCATATGCAAGATCCCCCTTTATCGGGTGGTACTTTCCTGATTATGTACCAGGCCAGAGAGTATGGGGTCCTGTCCAGCTTAAGCTTCCAGATCAGGTCGGAGAGAGCTGTGCTTTTCCTTTTGGCCTCCTTCTTGAATGAATGGCGATGGTTGTACCAGCGGTCCTTAAAGCTCGTTGATGTGGCTCCTATGTAGAGGTGTTCGGAGTTGGGGGTTTTAACCCTACAACCGTACACTAGGTTCTTCTTGAGACATTCATTACCAAGGGGGCATGATTCGGGGTTTCTGCAGTTGCAGAGGGTGGTCGTCCTCTGCGTGCCTAGATTAGGGTTCTCGTTATGTGTTACATGTTGGTCTTCCCCCATGCTCGGTGGGGGGTCCTCGGGTCTGTTTGTGTTTCTTGGGTGGGCTCTGGGTCCCCCCTTCCCTCCTTTCACATGGTTCTGCTGAGTGTTTGTATTGCCATCTTCTGGTTGTGTGTGGTTTTTAAGCCTACTTCTGTTGATGCTAGCTATGTGTTGGGCCAAATTTCTCGTGGTGGAATACGAAAGCTTGACAGTGTGTCTGTTGAAGATCCTGTGGTATCTGTGGTCCCTCGGGAAGCATTTGTCAAGTGCTCCAAAGAATAATCGGGCCAAGCTTTTCTTTAAGGCCGCTGAGTAGGGTGGGTTGTACCACGTGATTTGTCGGTGTCTCCTCCTATATGTGTGGGTCGG
>OZ024741.1:17542463-17544963 GCA_964016885.1 Eledone cirrhosa
GAGCTATGCTGCCCTCTTACCAGCACTTTCCCTTCCAACCACACACACCAGCCACCCACCCCTGATGTCGCTCGGTGCCCTAGTCTCCGGCCCCACGCCCCATCCCCCACCCCTCCAAATCGACACCTGCAGCACTTGCGGCACTACTAACAAACGGAAGAGGGGCCGGAACTGTTTGGGGTGCGGCTGCTTCCACCACCTCACCTGCGTTGGCTTGACTCGTCGAGCCTACAATGCCCTCGCAGCGTGGAGGTGCAGGAGCTGCCTCTTCCCCACGTCTTCCCAGCCACGGCCGTCTGGCACACCACCAGATGGGACAGCGAGCTTGCCTGACGCCCGAGCTTCGCTGGTCAACATCGCTCGGCTCAAGCGGCTCCGGAAGATCCCACTCAGGATCCCGAGAGTGGAACGGGTGCTGGTAGCCGATGCCGTCGCTTCCTCGATTGAGAGTGCCCTGGACTCCAATCGAGTCAGTGACTGGGAGCGGCTGTTCTATTTCGCCTCACTCGCCCTCGGCCTCCCCAGCTCTGGTGCTGACCGGGGCAGCTGCTCAGCAGCAGCCTTCGTCAAGGCCAATGTCTCGTCATTTGGGCAAGCACCCATTCCAAGCGTGCCCAGGGACACCACACACCTTACCCTCAGGTAACCCCTATCCTCCACCCCCGAGACCAGCGCCAAGCGTTTGCGTGACCAGGTAAACGCAAAGCTTTACAGAGTTGTTGCCTCAGAGGATACTGTCCTCCAACCCACCGAGGAGATCTTGGCTGCTCTGCGGCTCAAACACACTGAGCCACCCACTGTTCTCAGACTCATACCCCCACCCGACCCCCACCTGCTCCTTGTGGCTACAGATGCGGGTCCTTCCCAGCTAGCAGCTGCGGAGGTGTTGATGGTTTCCGACCAGGCCACCTCAAGGAATTTACACCCCCCTCTCCGCTGAGGCCGGGCGCCGCCTTCTGAGTGCAATTGTGGCGCTCACCAATAGGCTCATTCATGGTGCCCTCCACCCTTACGCCCGAGGCCTCTTTTTTCCGGCCAGCCTCACCGCTCTCAGGAAGAAAGAGGGTGGCATACGCCCCATTGCTTTGGGCAATGTCTTCCGGAGGCTAGCTGCCAAGGTGATCTGCAAGTCTGTCACACATGAACTGGGTGAGGAGTTTAGTCCGGTGCAACTGGGTGTCGGCGTGTCCGGTGGCTGTGAGGGAGCCTCTCATGCAATCAGGCAGTTCTTCAGCAGCTGCCAATCGGTAGCGGCATCCAGGGACTCCAGGCACCTCATTGTCAAGCTTGACATGAGGAATGCCTTTAACTCTTTACGCCGGGATCATCTGCTCGAGGCCTGCCTCAGCCGATCCTCCTCTGCATACCCGCTTGCCTACCTGTCATATGGAGCCCCGAGCATGCTCCTAGCTGCTGATACGGTCATACCCTCGGCTACTGGGGTCCAACAGGGCGACCCTTTGGGACCCCTCCTTTCGCCCTTGGTGTTGACCACATCGCCCGGAGTATCACGGCCCCTCTCAACGTTTGGTATCTGGATGATGCTACGTTGGGCGGGCCCGTACGGACGGTCTGCCAAGACCTTCAATCGGTGATTCCAGCCCTGGCGGGAATCGGCCTCCAGGTCAACTCGGCCAAGTCGGAGGTGGTGAACGTCAGCCTTGATGCTGTGAGCTTTGCAGCCTCCGTCTTGGACGTGCGGTCCATTCTCCGCCAGGTTCAGGTGACCCCCAAAGAGGATGTCCCCATCTTCGGGTCACCGATCCACCCGATGGCCATCTGCTCCACCATCAGGTCCAGGCTTCAACAGCTCCAGACTCTCACGAGCCGACTGGGCTTGATTGACGGCCACCCAGCTCTCTTTCTGCTGAGGAACTGCTTCGCCATGCCGAAGCTCCTCTATACACTCCGCAGCACTCCATGCTACACCCAGACATCTCTCCTCGCTGACCTCGATACTTGTATCCAAGCAGCAGCCGAGGGTATATGCAACGTCAAGTTTGACGACATAGGGTGGCAACAGGCCACTTTACCGGTCAGGTATGGCGGCCTAGGTCTCCGGTCCCCGATCTCACTAGCTTTGCCGGCGTATCTTTCGTCGGTAACCTCGTGCCGCGTCCTCGTCAGCAGGGTTCTTCAAAACACAACAGAACCCTCTGTGTTCAGAGAACGTGAGGCCGCCTGTGAGACGTGGGACCGGCTGGGACTTATCCCAGTAGACGTCCCTCCTCCTTCTCCCCCTGTTGACGTCAAGTCCCCGCAACGCACTTGGGATGCTATCCAGTGCAACCTGGCCTCAGACAGGCTCACGCGCCAGCTCGACCAGCACCGCCTTGCTTGTTTTCGTGCGGCCTCCAAACCCCACAGTGGTGCCTGGCTCCATGCTCTGCCCGCCTTCTCCACTGGCACACAGCTAGACAACCATAGCCTACGAATCGGCGTTTCCCTGAGGCTCGGCCTCCGGATCTGCCAGCCACACCAATGTCGCTGCAGTTCCACC
>OZ024741.1:17549963-17572463 GCA_964016885.1 Eledone cirrhosa
TGGCAACCCCACCAAGGTTTCTTGGTGAGGAGGGTGACTTTCGACATCCTGCAGGACTAAAAACAAAACCTGTCAAAAGGCAAAGGAGCTCTTAAGAGTCAATAGCCATCCAAAATCACCGGGAGAGATGGCCCCTTAGCCTGTGTCAAGGCAGAATTCTAGGAGAAGGAAAATTCTGATATAACACCTGCAACCCTGATGCTATCCAATGATGTTGACTTGTTCTTCGTTTGGGTAAATTTCATCTTGGTTAAGAGAGTGGGACTGGCTTTGTGCAGTGCTTTTGCTCACTATAAAAGCTTCACGGCACAGGCATTGCTTTATATCTGGAGATCTCTCTGCACTTGTCATCACATGGTACCATGGGCCCAGCACTATGTGTCAATTATTGTCACAAGTGTAGTGTTTGTACCAGAGTTTTCAAGTCACTGGCTGGACTAAAAAGTCACACTCGTTCAGCGCATCGGTAGGGGTTCTCCTACATGGATATAAAGTAGTGGCCGTTCTCGAAAACGAGTTGGTAGCCATCATGCATGTATGTATGTATGTATGTATGTATGTATGTATGTATGTATGTATGTATGTATGAATGTATGTATATATGTATGTATGTAATTACGTATGTATTTATATATGTATGTATGTATATATGTATGTATATATGTATGCATGCATATATGTATGTATGCATACATGTATACATATATATGTGTGCTAATCTATATAGCTAAAACAGAATGTCTGTCTGACTCCTTAAAACTCGAGAACCACCCAACCGACTGTTTTCAAACATTGCACATCTAATATTTATGGTCCTGTGAGTGTTTTGAGCAAAGAAATTGATTTTTTTTTATTTTCAGAAGATCCCGTTAAGGGTGAAAGCAGCGATTATTTGCTTAAACTTTAATCTGTTATTTTAATATATATATAAACATATATATATATGTTTGTGTACAGATATTTTGCATACACAATAACAAAATATAAACAAAAGTATTTATTTCATGAGGCTCGATAAGGATAAATATATATCTAATATATAAGAACCCTAGAGCAAATCCCGAGCAACGCCGGGCCATTCTGCTAGTATATATCTATATCTATCTATATTAATATACTATTTATATATATATATATATATATATATATATATATATATATATATATATACGTGTGTGTGTGTGTGTGAGGTGGCTCTCGCGTGCTACTGGTAACATGTAACCCAGTACAATGTGTCTCATGGTCAGGTCGTCGGTAACTAAACTGGCAACCCCACCAAGCTTGCCAGTTCATCCCGCAGGGTGTCCGAATATCTGCGGTATGAAATACAAGACACGGCAAAGGGCAGGGGAACTCAGTAGAGTCAACGGCCATCCAAATAGTACCTTTTTTTCCACCTGGGAGTGAAAGGCCCCCAGTTGTTGTCACAACATCTTTCTAAAAGAGGGAAACTCTAAAAAAAAAAAACCTTCGGTTTCGGAAGCATCCGATGATGTTGACCAATTCTCCTTTTCGATGCTCAGAGAGTGGGACTGGTCGAGTGCAAGGCCTTTCCCCACTTAAAAGACATTCAAAACGCAGGCATTGCTTGTTCAGGATCTGTTACAGATTCGTGTGGCTGGCCGTAGTCTAAAAGTGCACCAAACACTATAATCTGACAAGCGATTGCAATAGTCTTAGCAAAGTTTGCAGCCATCATGTATGTATGTGAAGGACCCCTAGCCTTTGTCAGGGTATTCTTCTAGGAGAAAGTAACTCAGGAAACTGGGATAACTCCGACATAAAACCTGCGTCTCAGTAGTTACCGATGATGTTGAGCTTTTCTTCTTTTCGGGTTATAGCTACTGTCGCTCAGAGAGTGGGATTGGCTCAGTGCACAATCTTTCCTCACTTTTAAAAAATCTTCACGCACAGGCATTGCACGATACAATTAATTAATAATTATTAATAATGGTTTATCGTGAAATCGCCATACTCGATAACGAGGGGGCAGCCATCATGTATGTACGTACGTATGTATTTACGCATGTATGTATGTATGTACGTACGTATGTATTTACATATGTATGGATGTATGTATGTATTTACGTATGTATGTATGTTCTGGTTTTATAATTTCACAAAGTTTTACCAATAGAGAGAGAGTCGGTTTCTAACATAGACACAAGATTCTCTTATTGGAATGAATTTACACAACATCAACTAGGTAGATATGTATGCATGCATGTGTTGATATGGATGTTATTGTATGTGTGGATGTGTATGTTTTGAGTTGTATGTGTGCATGTGTATATGCTTTGCATCTATACTTATGTATATGCAGTTATTAGATGCAACATTTTTGGAATGTTTTACATACTTTTACTGTTCCATTAATGGATTGTACTTGTAATTTCCTAACTAGTTGTGTTCTTTCTATTCCCGTAAAGCCTAGCTTCTCAATATTTGTATTGAGGCAGTTACTAACATACCCCAGCGCCCCAATAATCACAGGCATAAATCTGAAGGTGTAATCAGGGTGGAGTATCTGCAGATTCCTCATCAGTTCTGCATAAATATTCTCCTTTTCGCTAATCTTTCATATTATATTGGTATCTGCTGGGCAGCTAATTTCCACTACTGAGCATGCTTTCTTCTCCCTGTGCCATATCATAATATCTGGTCTGTTATGCCTGCATTTTATTGGGGTTTTTACTGGAACATTCCACCAGTACTCTTTCATATTATGTACACGGATGTCTTCCACATTGCTGTAACTTTTAATGTGTTTATTATTGGGGCTATCTTTTTTACGAACTGCATTGTACAGTGTTTTGGCCGCTACATCATGCCTCATAGGTAGATAGTACCGCGATGACATCTTTGGACAGCTGCTGATGACATGGGTGATATCCTCGATGTTAGTTCTGCAGAGTCTGCACTTGTTATCACATCTAGGTGTTTTGCCTGCATCCCTATCTCTTTTGTGAATCTGGTATTTCGTGTTAATCTCCTGTTCTTGGATTGCAAAAGCGTATCCTTCAAAGTGGGAGCCAATATAGCGGTTGTTGGTCCAAGATAGGCTACTTTCCTTATCTATATTACTCTCACTCTGGAGCTTCCTGGCAACATATCCATGCATGAGTTTTTGCTGATAAGCATGCAGCTTTCATCCATGGATTCTCTGCGATACTGCTGAGCGACTTCTCTGTATGTATTTACGTATGTATGTATTTACGTATGTATGTATGTATGTATGTATGTATGTATGTATGTATGTATGTATGTATGTATGTACTTACGTATGTTTTCCTTCTCCTAGAATTCTGCCTTGACAAAGGGTATGGGGTATCCAATGACGTTGACTTGTTCTTCTTTTTTGTTAAATATCATATTGGTTAAGAGAGTGGGACTGGCTTTGTGCAGTGCCTTTGCTCACTATAAAATCTTCACGGCACAGGCATTGCTTTATATCTGGAGATCTCTCTGCAGTTGTCGTCACATGGTACCATGGGCCCAGCACTATGTGTCAATAATTGTCACAAGTGTAGTGTTTGTACCAGAGTTTTCAAGTCGCTGGCTGGACTAAAAAGTCACACTCGTTCAGCGCATCGGTAGGGTTCTCCTACATGGATATAAAGTAGTGGCCGTACTCGAAAACGAGTTGGCAGCCACCATGTATGTATGTACGTATGTACTTACGTATGTATGTATGTATGTATGTATGTATGTATGTATGCATGTACGTATGTACTTACGTATGTATGTATGTATGTATGTATGTATGTATGTATGTATGTATGTATGTATGTATGTATGTATGTATGTATGTACGTATGTATGTACGTATGTATGTATGTACGTATGTATGTTTTATGTATGTATGTATGTATGTATGTATGTATGTATGTATGTATGTATGTACTTACGTATGTATGTTTGTATGTATGTATGTTTTCTCTTTCTCTTAATTTTGAGTATATTTTTTGACCGGCCACCCTCCTGGTGGCAAGGTTGTAAAAGAAAAGAAATTGTCATCCCTTGAATCGCAAGAATGTTTTGCAAATTTTGAAGGTGCCAGCTATCGCAGCCATTTGTAGACTATGAATTAGGGAGCTGCGCTTTTTGTCCGCAAATCCAAGTTCAGTCATACTTTGGTCCAAGCGGGTTGGTATATAACCCGTAGCACCAATAATGATGGGTATGAAGCTAAAGGTGTATCTTGGATACTGGATTTGTAAACTCCTCATCAATGGTCCGTAGATGTCCTCCTTCTCCTGTATTTTTCTGACAACGTTTACATCAAGTGGGCAGCTGATCTCCACAACAGAACACGTTTTCAATGTGTGGTCCCAAACTACAATATCAGGCCGGTGTGCTTTATGTATGTATGTATGTATGTATGTATGTATGTATGTATGTATGTATGTATGTATGTATGTACGCACGTTTGTATGTATGCTTAGAGAAGGAGAATGAGAGGGAGAAAGAGTATTTCTGATAAATCAGTCAATTTCCGCTTGTCTACCTAAATATTCACTGGATTCGACTGTTAACCAAGGTTATGTTGTAATATTCCGTGACATAGTTGAAAGGTTATGACATGTATGAACGTTTCTAAGTGAATATGTTTAGGAGGGAGGTAAGGAACCTTCAGCAACTTCCCAACCCATCAACAAATGGAATCGTTTCAATTGCTTTATTCTTTCATGTTTTATATTTCTGACTAGTTTCACTGATTGGATTCCAGGTATGTTGAGATGCCACCATCATTTAGGTAATCATGTAGACTCCAATACTTACAATAGTTTATAACTTTGCCTATTAATCCGTATGGTGAGCAAATGGGGTCCCATGTGTTGGCCTCCCCACAGCCCCGGTGAACAGGATGGAGAAGGCGTTTCTATGGAGGTGAATAGGGAGGTAGCCCTAGGGCCGTCGGATACGTATTTTATCGAGCTCTGTTTTGTCATATCACTCGGTTACAGGACAAAACTGAATCCAGAATGAAGCGGTTGTGAAGCCAACTACAGTCCTTGTGTCTGCTATAAGAATGTGTATACCTTGATGGGTTAAATGAACGTTGAAGTATTGGAATCAAATATTAGGATGCTTTCAAGTATATTATATTATATCTATAATTGTTTCTACTTTTGGCACAAGGCCAGCAATTATTCCAGTGTATTACTGGTACTTTATTTTATCGACACACACACACACACACACACACACACACACACACACACACACACACACACACACACACACACACACACACACACACACACACACACACACACACACACATATATATATATCAAAGATAGCTGATTAATATGTGCTTCTCTTCTCTTTAATTATTCAACTGTTTGCGTTTTCATCCTCGTCTTTTCTTTTCTCTCCTAAATATCCTCTTTTCTCCTTTATATCTCTTCCAATGAAGCACTAGCGTCCAAAACGTTAAGACTCTTTGCCAACTATATCTAGCTTTACCGTAATATACCTTCATTGTATTGTCCTGTGTTTGCTTCTTGTTGATTTCTCGTATACACGCATATTTATCACATGTATATATTTCTATAAGTATGCATGTTTGTATGTAACTATGATTTTGCATGTATGTATGTATGTATGTATGTATGTATGTATGTATGTATGTATGTATGTATGTATGTATGTATGTATGTATGTATGTATGTATGTATGTATGTTTGTTTGTTTCTATGTATGCATATATATCTATAAGTTTATATATATACATATATATAAATATAATATAAAATCAAAAGATGGTTAAAAGAGTTCCATGTATTTTATTATGCGCATTTCAAAAACAAATATCATCATGGGATGATATTTGCGTTCTCATCAGAGAAAATAGGGAGACATGATATGAAGCTTAAAAAAACACTTGCGAGCAGTGAAGTGTTAAATCAACATATTTGCATTGCTTTATTGTGCTACAATAAAACTCACCTCCTACACACACACACACACACACACACACACACACACATATATATATATATATATATATATATATATATATATATATATATATATATATATATATATATATATATATATATAATTATAAGTTTGAAGAACAGTCAGACAAAATATATCCAATTTTTCTTCTCCTTAGTGCGTAGAAATCAACCAGATAAATAATCATTTAAACAGAGCTAAGGTTAAAATGTAACTTCGAAGAAATAACAGATAAAAGTCACAGACCACCCTTTGTGAGGAACAGTCAGATAGAATTTACCTAGTCTTTCCTCTTAGCCCGTAACTAGACAAATAATCGATTAAACGGAGCTAAGTTTAAAATGCAAGTTTGGAGAAAAGAATGTATATAAACTTTACCAAAGTTCTTCTAGTCCTGACTATCAATAGTTTCGCTCGTACTTTGTGGATATGTCCAATTCTGGTATTATCCATGAAGCTTCGAGCTTATCAAGAGACTCCCTCAATTAGGACTTACATTTCTACAGTGATCGCCGCCAGAAATGAATTCAAAAGGGTATATATATATATATATATATATATATATATAACAATATATTTAGAAACACACAGATACAGAGACTAGTAAAATGATAAGTCGGCAGACCTCGCAAGGACTCTATATCTTTATGATGTATTGTTTTTGTTTATGCCACGAAACTACGTAGTCGAGGAATCTAGGAGCAGTTTAGGTATGATACATTTTATTACTAATTATATCTAAATGTTTCTTCTCTCTTCATAATGTATTTTTAACTCTGATACTGGTTCAGTCTAGTTCAACCGGATTGGACTGTCCCAGTCATTCATTGAGCAACATCGGTGAAGTTGGCACCCTTAACTCACGGTTGGGTGCGGATGCATTCATTTATATGTGTGTGTCCGCATGTATCTGTGTGTTTCTAAATATATTGTTAATAACTCCCTCTGGTCGAGCAACCTTTGAAGTGTGGGGACTGCTGAAAAGCTTCCATTACTCATACTTCTCGCCTCCTTCACCACCTCTTCTACGGCTTCGATATAAATACCCCCTCCGCCTCCGTGGTATTTTCTTCGGGGTTATAAGAGGCTTAGCTCTGTTTCTCGACCGTTATATCGCGTGACTATCTCCCCCTCCGCCTTTTGGGATTCTTTCTCACGTCGTGTAGACGCGTTCTTGAGACTAGTAAAATGAGGTATCCTCTTGATAAGTCGGCAGACCTCGCAAGGACTCTATATCTTTATGATGTATTGTTTTTGTTTATGCCACGAAACTACGTAGTCGAGGAATCTAGGAGCAGTTTAGGTATGATACATTTTATTACTAATTATATCTAAATGTTTCTTCTCTCTTCATAATATATATATATATATGTAGATCCCGAGTTAAATCCGGCGTAACCAAAGTAAAAATGGTACTCAATACATCAGTAGAGTGTAAACACCAATATTTAATATAGAAATGGCTTCTACAGGACTAGAACTGTTTCATTCGTATGAAATCATCAGGGCATTCCTGGTGATTTCATACAAATAAAAGAGTTCTAGTCCTGTAGAAGCCATTTATATGTGTGTGTGTAGTCGTGTTGGTATATGTGTGTATGTTATTTTTAATTCTCCTTTCCCTCCCCCACATCATTCCCCTCACCCCACCTCGTCCCCCTCCCCGACCTCGTCCCCCCTCGATCAACCTCCCCCACCTCTTCCCCCCACCCCACCATTTAACATCTGTTTCTTATTCTTGCTGCTTACTCAAGCGTTCGTTTCACATCATCAAAACTAAATCATCTATCACACCGGATGCCATCATCATCATCATCATCATCATCTCCACCATTATTATCACCATTATCATTATCATCATCATCATTATTATCATCTTCATCATCAATATCATCATCATCACCATTATTATCATCATCATCACCATTATTATCATCATCATCATCATCATCATCATCATCATTATTGTCATTATCTTCCTTATCATCATCATCATCCTCATCATCATCATTTTCTGCATCGTCATCCCTGGCACTAGCATCATTTCCAGTCCCACCCACCCCACCACAGCCCCTACACCACCACCATTGAATTCCTTATTGTCATATCTCTCCTACTCATCATCAGCAGCATAATCTCTATCGTTGTTATCATCATCATTATCACCCCACCACCTCCACCACCAACACCAACAACAACAACCACAACCAACACCACTAACACCACCAACACCACCAACACCACCTCCACCACCAACACCAACAACAACAACCACAACCAACACCACTAACACCACCAACACCACCACCAACAACAACAACCACAACCAACACCACCAACACCACCAACACCACCACCAACACCAACAACAACAACAACAACAATCACAACACCACCACCAACAACAACAACCACAACCAACACCACCAACACCACCAACACCACCACCAACACCAACAACAACAACAACAATCACAACACCACCACCAACAACAACAACCACAACCAACACCACCAACACCACCAACACCACCACCAACACCACCAACAACAACAACAACAATCACAACACCACCACCAACAACAACAACCACAACCAACACCACCAACACCACTAACACCACCACCAACACCAACAATAACAACAACAACAATCACAACACCACCACCAACAACAACAACCACAACCAACACCACCAACACCACCAACACCACCACCAACACCAACAACAACAACAACAACAGTACCACCGCTGTCACTACCACCACTACAGCCAAGACCAACAACACCACCGCCATTCTCTAACAACAATAACACAACCACCACACCATCACTACCACCACCACCACTACCACCACTACCACCACTAACAGTACCACCATCATCACCATCACCATCATCAGTAACAGTAGAAATGTTTATGTAGTTTATTTAGACACACATTGATGAGGTCAACAGAAGGTATTTGATGTCCACAATGTGATGAAATGTGAAACAGGTTTATATAGAGATGTCAACATCTGACAAATATAGACAGATATAGAGATAGAAAGACAGACAGACATATATATATATATATATATATATATATATATATTAATGCAATGAAATACCAATGGTTGGAAAATCACTGACGAAGGACTATTTTTATCATATGTAACCTATGTGCAACCACGCAGTATCCTTCTTTCTTCTCATGTTTTATATATATATATATGTGTGTGTGTGTATGAAACATCTTTCATACACACTGTATATATAAACATATATGTGTATATATATATATATATATATACATATATATATATATATATATATATATATATATATATATATATATATATATATATATATATATATACAGTGTGTATGAAAAATGTTTCGCCGTTTAAAACAGAACATCGATCGGTAGCGCGCCCATGGCCTTTTATCCACCAAAAGCGTACAACCGGCGCATGTGGCTTCATCAACGGGTTTCGCCTAATCAATAACCAATGGATCGACAGAATTCGATTCCAGTCCGTGTCGGCTATGACAGTGAATGTGACGGGCAAGACATTAGTACATGAGCGACTGAAATCCCTACGCGTCATCACAATACCGTCAAACGACTGGCTACTAGTTCAGATATTTACGTGATGGTAGGAAACGAAATTCAAATATACATACACACACACACACACACATATATATATATATATATATATATATATATATATATATATATATATATATATATATATATATATATATATATATATATATGTGCCACAAGGGCGCATGAGAAAAGGGGATAATACAAGGTCATATGCCGGGGAGAAAGACAGAGTGCGTCAGGTAGACAGATAGATATATTTCTTTATTTGCCACAAGGGCGCACAAGAAAAGGGGACAAAACAAAAACACATGCCGGGGATTTTACATACAATCGTGTACAAATATGAAATAAACAAACAATTATAACAATCGAAATCCCCAATAGGGGGGAGGCGCCACAAATGGGTTGTTTAATACCTCGTAGATAGAGCAACTCTCAACTTCAGGAACGAGTTGTGCAAGTGCTCGCTTCTTCCTTTTGCTCTCTTCTTTAACCTACAGGCTTATATACAGAGAAGGCCCAATCACTCGGGCCATTTTTGCCACATTCACCCACCTTTCAGTAAATTTACTGGGGTGCAGTGCCTCTCTCTCCACTCTGATTCTCCTTCTAAAGTGATACCTAAAGAAGGGAATGAGTTGTTGTCCGGAGAGAAAGACATCTGTCCTCAGTCCTCTCAACCTCGTCCACCATATAACCTCTTTCACCATAGCCACTATACAGAGGAAAACGGCCTCTCTCTCGGTTTTGAAAGAGGCTGGCGGTTTGATCCTTACTATGGACTCGGCAGTCAACTGGATTTGTCCCATACGCGGCAGCAGTTGTTCTGCATAGTTCCAAAGGGCTCTTACACCCGGGCAGTCTACAATTGCGTGCAAGACGGTTTCAATGTCCTGCTCGCATCTTGGACACGTCCTCTTGGAAGGACCCCTGCCGGGGCGTCCGTGCCTGTACATATATATATATATATATATATATATATATATATATATATATATATATATATATATATATATATAGGGAGAGAGATAGATAGAGAGATAGATATAGATATATCCACGCAGACAAACACAGAAACGTTGGGTCACCGACAAACAGACAGACAGACAGACATTCACAGATAAATTGATAACGTTGACATAACATTTTGATTTGTTTTGTTATTCTGTAAGATTTATATTTTTTATCTTTGACATCGTTGACCACAATTACGGGGGAATGACTGAAATGGAAGTATATATACATATATGTGTGTGTGTGTGTGTTTGTGTGTGTGTGTGTGTGTGTGTGTGTGTGTGTGTGTGTGTGTGTGTGTGTGTGTGTGTTTGTGTGTTTGTCTGGGTGTCTGTATGTGTGTGTGTATATATATATATATACATATATATATATATGGTGGAGGATGAGGAGACATATACAGAGAAAGCAAAAGAGAGACATGGAACAACACAGAGATGGGGGAGAGATGAAGAGCGATTGAGTTGAGATTAAATCATAAAGATAAGGAGCGACAGACAAACCACCCGGTCATCCTGTCCCCCATCTATTCCTCCACATAACCTGCTAACCACATAATCTTCTACCCATCCAGCCCCTCATCCACTCCTCCCATCAACCAGCAAACCATCCAGTCCTCCACCCAACCCACAAAAGCACACAGCCCTCCGCCCCTACACGTAACCAACTAACCACCCAACTCTCCGCCCAACCCACAAAACCACACAACCCCCTCTCCGTCCCCTGTCCCTCCACACAACCAACTAACCAACCAATTCTCCACCCAACCCACAAAACCACACAGCCCTCCGTCCCTCCACATAACCAACTAAACACCCAACTCTCCACCCAACCCACAAAACCACACAGCCCTCCGTCCCTCCACACAACCAGCTAACCAGCCAGCACTCCAGCCAACCCAGCTATCCAGCTAGCCAAGTAGTTATATAGTCGTGTAGTTCAGTTTGACATTTGTGATTAGCATCTACGTTGAAGGCGGAATTCCACCATTTTTCTGCATGGCTCCGTGGACAGGATAATAAGGAGGTCACTCGTTTGTTATTTCTAACTTAGCTGGCAAACACGATGACTAATAGCTGCATCATATTTAACCAGCGATAAATTATTATTAATTGCAATAAACAGCCAGCCTGCCAGACAGCCAGACAGTCAGCCAGACGGCCAGCCTGACTGACAGACAGACAGACAGACAACCAGCCAGCCTGACAGCCAGACGGCCAGCCTGACTGACAGACAGCCAGACAGACAGAGAGCCAGCCAGCCTGACAGCCAGACGGCCAGCCTGACGGACAGACAGCCAGACAAATAACAATCCAGTTAGTCAGAGAGTCTTTCACTATACCAAGTCTCTGTGAACCATAGGATTTCTTTGTGTACACCCCGCCTCTCCCCCCCCCCACACACATACATACGTATATATATATATATATATATATATATATATATATATATATATATAAATTATACAAAATTATACAAACTATCAAAATTAAATATACATACCCAACACATATATATATATATACAAATATACATACCCAACACATATATATATATATATATATAAAAACATGAGAAGAAAGAAGAATACTGCGTGGTTGCACATGGGTTACATATGATAAAAATAGTCCTTCGTCAGTGATTTGCCAACCATCATTGATATTTCAACGCATTAAAAATCAGATACCTCAGGTTGGTGCGAGCAATAACTAAATAAAGCTATTGCGACAAGTAAATCGCGTAAAGCGAGTGAGACAAGTATACAACATGAAGGATGAAAGCAATATATATAAAGGAGAAAGCTATTAACGATACTCCGACCAACTTCCAAAACAGAAATAACAACACAATCGGTACAGTAGATGGAAGGTATATATTAGGTTAACGCTTGATATAGCAGGAAGAGGGTCTTAACGTTTCGGACGCTAGTCCTTCATCAGAAGAAAGAATGAGAAATAAAATAGATTAAGGGGACGGGCGGGTTGGAATTGGAAAAAATGTCTTTAGATAAAAATAACAGGTCCATTCATGTTGACATCTCTTGCAAAACTGTATGTATATATATATATATATATCCATGTATATATGTATGTGTATACACACACACACATATATGTATATATATATATATACGAAAAATAAACGAGAAAAACAGACGACGAAGTACAATGAAGATATTTCACGCTTACTATAGGAGGAAAAGTCTTAACGTTTCAGGCGCTTGTCCTTCATCAGAAAAGAGAATGAGAAATTAAAGAAAAAATAGAAAAATAGAGGAGAGTGAGCAAGGGTAGAAATGAAAAATGTTCTTTGAGAAAAAATCACGTTTGTTCATTACAGCATCATTTGAAAAACTGTTGATAACGAGATTGTTTATGGTGTAGGAAGTTAAGACATTAAAAAAGATCGATCGACTTTCGTCAAATCCGAGGAAACAATGTTTTCGCCGGTTTTTCCAGTTGCTAATACTATCTATCGGTCGCAACTCTAGGTAGAAGGAGCAACGTGAAATAAAGTGTCTTGCTCAAGGTCATAACGCATCACCCGGTTCAGGAATCGAGCTCACAACCTCACGATTGCGAATCCTATTTTCTAACATTAGAAATAGTTTAATAACGCTGTTTATAAGACCCCAAACCAAAAAATGGGTGTCAAATAAAAATTCAGCAAAAATCTTCTAATGCTAATTCAATGTTAAATTTCGCTCACTGACTTCTAAACACACGCACTTTCTCTCTCTGCCTATCTATCTATCTATCTATCTATCTATCTATCTATCTATCTATCTATCTATCTATCTATCTATCTATCTATCTATCTATCTATCTATCTATCTTATCTTACGATGGACACATGTGCTGAGCTCGCTCGGTAAGTTTTGTTTAAATTCATCCGGAAATTGTAAACTGTTATCTTTCATTTTTGTACCATTTTGTAGAGGGACTGCCAGGTCAAATTTTGATCTGGTCGGTCTCTCAAAATATTCTGCGCCTTTGGGCGAAATAGTATTGTGAACATTTTATCTTTCGAAAAACTTCGAAAAAACCCTATTTTGAGAAAAATGGCTGAAGCATCTTCACCATCAATCAAAGAAGGAAAGGGGAAGTCATACTCACAGCTTTCTCCTGCCACTGTCACAGCAGCAGATGCCAAAGGCAGAGGTCAGAGAGAGGAAGAATTGTCTTCACCTGTTGACCGACCACTAGATGTAGCCACAACTATACAAGAATTTGAAAACAACAACAACAACAACGACAACAACACAACAATAATGACAACAAAAACAACAACAACACAAACGTCACAAGTATCCACACACCAAACGAGAAAGACAACAACAACAACAAAGATGAAAACAACTCAAACGACGAGAAACAAAACAATACTAAAATCCAAAGCGAAAACAAAATATCTTTTGCACAAACGGCTAAATTATCAGTCGCGTATGAGCTTGAAGATATTTCAAAAGCAAAAGAAATGCTGGAAAAAGCCAAGAAATATGTATCTTTTGGCGAAAACGGTTCGTTTTCTATACATTCACCTCCAGAACTAAAAAAACAGACGGAATTACGAACTGTCGTATTCCGAACAATTTTAAATAAAACAAAAAAACCATCACAACCATCTCAAGCTGAAATTCAGTTAGTACTGAAAGAAGCGATGAGAGACATCACTTTTATACAAAAGGATAAACTCTATGGGAGTTTATCCATATTGATGAAAGACGAATTGGCGGCGAAAAAATACTCTGTGTCGCCAATTCGGTCCACACACTACACCTTCTTCCCCACCTACATGGGTAAAAAAAACCCAGAGGATATGGATAACCACCATCACCCCAAACATAAACTACTGGTGGTTACTAACCGGTTTCCTCAATTTAGACGAGGACAACCTCATTTCAATAGGGAAGGCATCCGGCGACGCGTTCAGTGGAACGAGCATCGAAGTTCTGACCCAAATAAGGCCAGAACGCATCGCCCAAATCCCTGAGCGCGTCATGCTGGATGACCGTACCCACCTCAACATTATTGTGGAGGGTAGGCGTCCCTCCTGTTACCTCTGTGGTAATAGAGGTCACCTGAGGGCTGCCTGTCCCCAGCCCACACAGAAAAAAACACTGCTACCAACACCAACACCACCCCAACAACAACAACAAAAACCAACAACCCCACCACCACCACCACCACAACAACAACAACAACAACAAACACGTGAAAAAATAACACAGAATACTGTCCCACCCAATCCCTCCCCACCCAAAACAAATACAAAAACACACACACCGCAAACACTACCAGAAAACATACCCCTCCCACCCAACAAGGAAGACGAACCCCTTTCGTCGCAAGACGAAAAAGATCCCTTCCAACAAGTAAAAAGAAAGAAGAGGAGACGCACCACAGATACACATATTAACTTTAACCCCCCCCCCCCCCAAGAGAACACAAACTACACACAAACCACCCCTCCCTGTCACACAACACTAACTGCTACACAAAAAAAGACCTTACAATATACATACATGAACACAGACAACAAAGAATTACGGAAAACAATTTCAGCAAACCCTTCGGTCCAAATTGAAGGGCCTAACTTTATAACTGCTGTGGGACTACCTCATTTAAAAATGATAAAAGTCCCAATGCACTTGTACAAAACACTGAAAATAAATTTCACGGAGGACGTGGGCCCCCCCTGCGCCAAACCAATCAACCGCGTCCTCCTAAAAAATGTCACCCCCACCCCACCCAGACACCCACTCAACCACAAACACCCCAACCCCACAACACACCGATGCCCCTTCACTTCCACAAACCACCACCCCACCCAACAACCCATCCCCAACCAGCATGGAAATTGAGCGGCCCGTTTCCCGGGACGCAGAGAGGTAAGTGCCTTTTCTCCTTACCACCAACATGGCTGTGCTAAGAGTAGGGTGTCTAAATGCGCGTGGCCTGGGCTCGTCTTGGAAGCAAGCAATGCTTCTAAATGACCTCAGGTCACAATCTATAAATGTGATGGTTATCTGCAAGGCCCGGATCAGCAGTATGCAGCAACTAGCCCCCACCTTTGACGACTTTCAGATGCACGCATCTCTCTGTCAGCCCGGAGGTGGGGGTGGGGTTGTCGTTCTGCTGCAAAAACATATGGGCCTTGCAACACAGATAGTTCACTTGGACCCAGGGGGTCGACTGGTGGCGCTGGACCTTGGCAGTGGTGAAGGTAGAGCCTTTAGGCTGGTAGCCGCATATGCCCCTTTTGGGACAGAGCGGCCCGACTTTTTCCAGCGCCTGGAGTCTTTTCTAGGGACGTCCCGTTCCCTGCTCTTAGTGGGGGATTGGAATGGTATCCTGGATGCACGTTGGGACTATGCAGGGGCATGTCCCGATAGAGAGGGGTGCAACAGCCTCAAGGGGTTACTCGGCCGATTTGACCTGGCCGATAGATTTCGACTAGATTTTCCGACGGTGCCAACCTGGTCTTGGTCAAATCACAGCGGATCATCTAGGTCGTACCTAGATAGATTTTTAGTTAGAAATAAGGACAGGGACTTTTTAAGTTGTCCAGAAATGCTCATGGTTGGCTACTCAGACCACAAGTTGGTGACCTGCATGGTCAACCTTGATAGAACGCATAGACAGGGCCCCGGTTACTGGAAGCTCAACTTGTCCTTGCCGGCAAGTAGAACCTACGGGGATCGGATTAGTACGTTAGTTAAGGAACGGTTGACTGGAGCGATCGTCAACAGCAGGTGGTGGGTATCTCTAAAGAGAGAGATTAGAGTAGTCTCGATAGAATTTAGCTGCGGATAGGAATAGGAAGGAAAGGGAGCTAATAGATAGAGTAGAAGAGGCAATTAGAAGCGGCGACGTGGCCAGAGTGCTAGCGTCGAGAACGGCTTTGAGCCAGTTTTTCGACGCGAAGCACGAAGGCTGCGTTGTCCGAAGTAAAATACGTGCTCTAGGGAACGAGGGGACCAAAGCTGTTAGCTGGGCCCGCGTGACAGAGGCCAACAGTGGAACTAAATCCACTATCCGGTCTTTGCGAGACCTGGATGGACGGGCGATTCTTGAGCCTAAGCAGATGTGTGAGGCCTTTCAAAGGCACTTTGCCCGACTGTTCGGGAGGGGCGGGGAGCCGGTTGGGGATGTGGACTTCGGTCCATACCTCGACGGCCTGCCGCGCCTCTCGAACAGGGAGGCGAAGTCCTGCGAGGAGCCGATTTCGGCCGCTGAGATAGAGGACGTGCTGAGCCAATGCGGCAAACGCAAATCCCCGGGTCTCGATGGTCTTCCTTACGAATTATATCTAGCTATGCCGGACTTGTTCCCCGATCTCCTCGAGGCGGTCTACTGCAACTGGCAACAGAACGGGAGAATTCCCTGTACTGTGACCAAGGGCGTAGTCACGCTAGTGAGGAAGGACGAGAACAAGGGGGACGAAATAAGTAACTTCAGGCCCATAACTCTGCTAAATACAGAGTTACAGATTTTGGCCAAGGTGCTAGCAAAGAGGTTGGCGCTTGTCGTGGGCAACCTGGTGGGAGATGCGCAGACATGCGCTATCCCGTCCAGGTCCATCCATGACAACCTCCACCTCATGCGATACATCATAGAGAGGGTTGGGAACGAACCCGGCTTTGGTGGGGCTCTGATCAACTTGGATCAATCTAAGGCGTTCGATAGGGTCGACCATGGTTACCTGGATGCGGTGCTAGCGGCGGCAGGCTTCGGACCCGTTTTCAGGGGCTGGATCACTGCTATGCACAGCAGCCGCATCTGCTCTAGGGTCAAGGTGAACGGCTACCTCTCGGAGCCGTTCAAAATCGCGCGGTCCATCCGACAAGGGTGCCCTCTCTCCTCCCTTCTGTATGTGTTGACTCTCGAGCCACTACTGCGGAAGTTGGAGTTGTTGCAGGGCATCCCTTTGGAACCGGGATTGCGGAAAGCGGTGTCGGCCTACGCCGATGACGTGACAGTAATGGTGTCGACGGCCTCCGAAATCGAGGCGGTCGGCACCTTACTGGAGGAGTACGAAAGGTTCACAGAGGCTAAGCTGAACCGGGACAAGTCGATCGGTTTGCAACTCGGCACGTGGAGGGGCAGACCGATGCCCTCCGATGGCGTCGTCGGACGCTGGACGGAGGGCCCGGTGAAGTTGCTCGGGGTCTGGTTCGGACCGGACCTCCAGGTGGAGAAAAACTGGGCGGAGGTTACGAACAGGGTGTTTGCACTGACCCAGAAGTGGGCCAGTTGCAAACTATCCCTGAAAGGTCGGGCGGAGGTGGCGAACACCTATATAGCGTCCGTCATCTACTACCGCCTGACCGTAGTGCCCTGCCCAAGGGAAACCCTCACCAAGATGGAGCGCGCGCTCTTCCAATTCCTTTGGAAGAGGCGGACTCCTATGGTGAGGAGATCCATCTGCTGTCAACACCCTTCGAAAGGATGGCTGGGGATGCCGTGGCTAATGATGCGTAAACACGCATTAAGGCTACGGCACCTCTACGTATTCCTCACCGGTCAACCGGTGTGGGCCTCGTTTGTGAGACGAACCTTTCCCAGACTCGTCTCACTCACCGAGCTGCAATCCTGGGTCAAGCAAAGACCGAGAAAACTGGGCGCCTGGCACACTGAGTGTGCCCAGGCGCTCACCGCCCTCTGGCAGGCGGATCCGGTTATCAGTGGAGACTCCACCGCAACATTCTATAGAGGGCTGGTACGCAGCAGGTGCGACGACGCCCTCGGAGAAGCCCTAGACATGGAGGAGGACGAACTGGCCAGCCTGTTCGGTAGGACATTCAGCCCGGGACCTATGGACAACTTCCAGAAGTCCCTGGCCTGGCAGTGCTACCGAGGGGCTCTACCCGTTCGAGAAAAGCTCTACATCACGGGCGCCCGGGTAGGGACCCCGCCAAAAAGATCTGTCCCAGATGCGTGTGCGACGAGGAAACCGTTGCACACGCATTGGTACACTGCTCGGGCGTAGCCGATCTGTGGGGCTATGTCGAACAACTGCTGTCAAGGGTGGGACCGATCCGGTTGACCACCGAGTCTATTGTAATGATCAAGCCGCCTCCCCCTTCAAAGATGAAGGAGAGGCGGTGTTTCTGTGCGTAATAGCCATGGTGAAAGAAGTTGTATGGTGGACGCGTCTGAAAGGACTGAGGTCAGGCACCTTTCTCTCTGGCCAACAACTGGTCCGTTTCTTCCGATATCATTTCGGAAGAAGGATCAGGATGGAGAGAGAGGTGCTGCACCCCAGTAGTTTTTATGAAAGGTGGGTGAAAGTGGCGAGAATGGCCCGTGTGAATGGGCCTTCTCTTTACATAAGCCTGTAGGTGGAAAAGAGGAAGGAACGAGGGAGCACCCCCTCTCTGTGCTCCTGAGGAAAAGGGTTGCACACTTTTTTTCGGGGGTGTGTGCGAGCCCCCAAGGCGCCTCCTCTCTATTGAGGATTTTGTTATAAATTTTATTTTTTGTTATATTTTATTTTATTTTTATACATTGTTATTGCCTCCTCCTTATTCAGGACGCCTTTTTGTGTAAACTCCCCCCTTTGTACTTGTCCCACTTTTGATGCCCTGGTGGCAAATAAAAGAAACATATCTATGTATGTCCAATATGCGAGCAAGACATCGAAACCGTTCTGCACGCAATTGTTCAGTGCCCAGAGGTGACCGACCTGTGGAATTATGTCGAACAGCTACTGTCACGTGTGGGATGCATCCAGTTGTCAGCCGAGTCCATCGTGAGGATCACCCCGTAGCCGTCATTTAAGAATGAAGGAGAGGCGGTTTTCCTCTGTCTGGTGGTTATGGCGAAAGAGGTAATATGGTGGACGAGGTTAAAAGGACTGAGGGCAAACACCTTTCTTCCCGGACAACATCTCATACCCTTCTTTAAGTACCACTTCAGAAGAAAGGTGAGAGTGAAGAGAGAGGTGCTACACCCCAGTAACTTCGCTGAAAGGTGGGTGAATGTAGCAAAAATGGCTCGAGTGAATGGGCCTTCTCTGTATATAAACCTGTAGGTTGAGGAAGATAAACAGAGGGAAGACAGGAACACCTACAAAACGTGTTCCTGGTGTTGAGGGTTGTTCTATCCACGGGGTGTAAAACAACCCTGCAGTAACGTTCCCTCCTATTGGGGATTTCAATTGTTATTTTATTATATATAGTTTATTGTTATTTATTAATGTTAAAGTTATATGATTTTTATGTAAAACCACCGCCGTCACGTCTTGTAATGTCCCATTTTTGTACGCCCCTGTGGCAAATAAAGAAAGATCTCTCTCTCTCTCTCTCTCTCTCTCTCTCTCTCTCTCTCTCTATATATATATATATATATATATATATATATATATATATATATATATTCTAAGGCTGGTAAAATTCCCGAGATCCATGGACGAGTTCTCTCCAGCGGTCTCTGTCCCTCATTATCGCTGCCATGTATATATATATTTATACCGAGCTGAAGATCCGCTTAAGGTGCAACATTGTTCTCGGTATGGTGAACTAACTGTTGTGTTACTACTTGGCCTTTTAGTCCTGCTAGAGACTTGCCTATGGCCAGCCATGTCAGGCATCGCAAACAATGCCACATATCAAGTGATGCCTGTGCTTGAAGCCTTTTTTAAATGAGGAAAGGCTTTGCACGGAGCCAATCTCACTCTCTGAACATCGAATGCATTTGCCCAAAAAGAAGAACTGGTCTACAGCATTGGATGCAGAGGTTGCAGATTTTATATCAGACTGACCTTCGCTTACCACAACAAAAAATCGACATTATATATATATATATATAAATATATATAAATATATATATATGTATTTATAGAGAGAGAGAGAGAGAGGGACAGAGAGAGAAAGAGAGAGAGGGGGAGAGAGAGAGAGAGAGAGGGGGGGGGGGGAGATTCATAAGGGAAGGATTAACAATTGTCAGTTAATAATAAAGAAATGAAAACCAGAACAAAATAAAAGAAAAATGTGTCCCTTAATTTATATTTCGATATTTCGGTCATAAAACTCGTAATAACGAATAGACAAAAATGAGCGCTATTTGACCTGCACAGATATGCTGTGCAGGGTGTTTGATGTAGCATGCGCAGATTGGTAGCGATAAATTAGCCAATTAGCACCGTTCAACTCTAATTGTTTAGTAAGAATAGCTTCTTTGATACTCAGGTTTCCTATATTCCACCTTATTACTTTGATGTTGACCGCGGTATCCTAGTAACGACATTTTTCTTTCGATGTTATCTTGCTGACGAAGCGTTCATCTGGACGTTTTCTGTTTATGTGCGGAAGTGTAGACGGCGGATAGTGCTGCCCCCTTCTTCTCTCTCACAGATATTTATCCAGCGCATCTATCAAATGTTATGCGGTACACCACACTACACAATGAACCCGTTAGTCTATTAAAGCCGATACTTATTAACAGACAAAGCTAATTGGGAAATATAAAACTAGCAGTCATCGCCCTCTACCCTAGCTCCACATACGTCACATATCAGCGTAGATCAGGAATCTACCCAATATCATCTATTCGTGGTTAGCAATTTATTTATGGTACACACCAACACACACCAACACACACCAACACACACCAACACACACCAACACACACCAACACACACCAACACACACCAACACACACCAATACACACCAATACACACCAACACACACCAACACACACCAACACACACCAATACACACCAATACACACCAACACACACCAACACACACCAACACACACCAACACACACCAACACACACCAATACACACCAACACACACCAACACACACCAATACACACCAACACACACCAATACACTCATACAAACATACACACTCGCACACATGCATACTTTCCAACACATTGTATATATATATATATATATATATAACACAGAAAGTATGGTAAGAAACCAGGTGGACCATAACGCACCAGAGTACTCAATACTTAAGGTAGTAGAGAGGGTAATAGGAAAAGTGTCCGGACCCCGACGGCTGAGCTAAGGCCGTTTCGACAACTAGATTAGAAGAGTTCGGATCTAGTTGTCGAAACGGCCGGAACTCAGCCGTCGGGGTCCTGAAACTTTTCCTATATATATATATATATATGTATGTATGTATACACCAACACACAGGCCCCCCCCCCCACACACACACACCGACATACACACACACACAGGCACACATACACACGCACAAACACAAAGACACATATATATATATGTATCAATTTGGAAATAAAGAGACCTGCGTGGCTAAAATCATACAAAATGAATTTAAAGAATTATGTACAACGGAAAAATGAACGAAACACAGTCTCCTCACATCAGTCAATTGCTGGAGAAATACAGTATATATATATATATATATATATATATATATATATATATATGATTGTGTGTGTATAAAGAATTTATATTATATTATATTATATATATATATATATACATATATACATGTACACACTCACACTCACACACATATACAGACATATATATATATGTAAGTATATATATGTATATATATATATATATATACATTCGGGCATATGCACATACTTACACACATTGATGTGTACGTAAATACATACACACATATACACACACACACACACACACACATATATATATATGTACGTACACATCAATGTGTGTAAGTATTTGCATATGGCTGAATCTCTGTCTCTCTCTCTATATATATATAAATACATATATATACACATGTATATGTCTGTATATGAGTGTGAGAGTGTGAGTGTGTGTATGTGTGTGTGTGTGTATACATGTTTGTATATATATGTGTGTATGTATTATAGATTCCTTCAGGTAAAAACAGTCGAGGAATGCAGGTGCCGAGGATGTGAACTCTGACTACATCAGTCTCTACATAGCTGCCAG
>OZ024741.1:17577463-17582463 GCA_964016885.1 Eledone cirrhosa
AATCTCTCTCTCACTCATACAAACAATCTCTTTCTCACACACATACACACACAAACAATCTCTCTCTCACACACATACACACACAAACAATCTCTCTCTCACACACATACACACACACACAATCTCTCTCTCACACACATACACACACAAACAATCTCTCTCACACACACATACACACACAAACAATCTCTTTCTCACACACATACACACACAAACAATCTCTATCTCACACACATACACACACAAACAATCTCTCTCTCAATCATACAAACAATCTCTTTCTCACACACATACACACACATTCAGTCTCTCTCTCACACACATACACACACAAACAATCTCTCTCAAACACACATACACACACAAACAATCTCTCTTTCACACACATACACACACAAACAATCTCTTTCTCACACACATACACACACAAACAATCTCTTTCTCACACACATACACACACAAACAATCTCTTTCTCACACACATACACACACAAACAATCTCTTTCTCACACACATACACACACAAAATATCTCTCTCACACACACATACACACACAAACAATCTCTCTCTCAATCATACAAACAATCTCTTTCTCACACACATACACACACAAATAATCTCTCTCTCACACACATACACACACAAACAATCTCTCTCTCTCACACATACACACACAAACAATCTCTCTCTCTCACACATACACACACAAACAATCTCTCTCACTCACACATACACACAATCTTTCTTTCATTCTCTTTTACCCACAAACAACCTCTCTCTCTTGCTCTGTCTCACACACAAATAATCTCTCTCTCCCTGTCTCTCTGTCTCACAAACTCACACAATCTCTCAATCACACATACACATAAAAAACAAATAAGAATCTCTTTCTCACACACATGCCCACATAACAATTTATCTCTCTCACACACAAAAACAATCTCTTTCACACAAACACACACACATACACACACACACACACACATAATCTTTCTTTCATTCTCTCTCACACACAAATAATCTCTCTCTTTCTGTCTCACACACACACACACTATCTCTCTCTCATACATACACATACAAACACACACAAACCATCTCTTTCTGTTTCTCTCTCTCACGGAAATTCTGAGAATATGTGACATTGAGCTACCTGAGGGTATCTTGTCCCAAGAAGAGCTGACCTGACATTGAGAAACCTGAGGGTATCTTGTCCCAAGAAGAGCTGACCTATCATTGAACTACCTGAGGGTATCTTGTCCCAAGAAGAGCTGACCTGCCATTGAGCAACCTAAGGGTATCTTGTCCCAAGAAGAGCTGACCTATCATTGAACTACCTGAGGGTATCTTGTCCCAAGAAGAGCTGACCTGACATTGAGAAACCTGAGGGTATCTTGTCCCAAGAAGAGCTGACCTATCATTGAACAACCTAAGGGTATCTTGTCCCAAGAAGAGCTGACCTATCATTGAGCCACCTGAGGGTATCTTGTCCCAAGAAGAGCTGACCTGTCATTGAGCTACCTGAGGGTATCTTGTCCCAAGAAGAGCTGACCTATCATTGAGCTACCTGAGGGTATCTTGTCCCAAGAAGAGCTGACCTGTCATTGAGCTACCTGAGGATATCTTGACCCAAGAAGAGCTGACCTATCATTGAGCTACCTGAGGGTATCTTGTCCCAAGAAGAGCTGACCTATCATTGAGCTACATGAAGCTATCTTGTCCCAAGAAGAGCTGACCTATCATTGAGCTACCTGAGGGTATCTTGTCCCAAGAAGAGCTGACCTGTCATTGAGCTACCTGAGAATATCTTGACCCAAGAAGAGCTGACCTATCATTGAGCTACCTGAGGGTATCTTGTCCCAAGAAGAGCTGACCTATCATTGAGCTACCTGAGGGTATCTTGTCCCAAGAAGAGCTGACCTGTCATTGAGCAACCTGAGGGTATCTTGTCACGAGAAGAGCTGATCTGACATTGAGCTACCTGAGGGTATCTTGTCCCAAGAAGAGCTGACCTGACATTGAGAACCCTGAGGGTATCTTGTCCCAAGAAGAGCTGACCTATCATTGAGCTCCCTGAGGGTATCTTGTCCCAAGAAGAGCTGACCTGTGATTGAGCAACCTGTGGGTATCTTGTCCCAAGAAGAGCTGACCTGACATTCAGCTACCTGAGGGTATCTTGTCCCAAGAAGAGCTGACCTATCATTGAGCTACCTGAGGGTATCTTGTCCCAAGAAGAGCTGACCTGTGATTGAGCAACCTGTGGGTATCTTGTCCCAAGAAGAGCTGACCTGACATTCAGCTACCTGAGGGTATCTTGTCCCAAGAAGAGCTGACCTGACATTGAGCAACCTGTGGGTATCTTGTCCCCAAAAGAGCTGACCTATCATTGAGCTCCCTGAGGGTATCTTGACCCAAGAAGAGCTGACCTGTCATTGAGCTACCTGAACGTATCTTGTCCCAAGGTGAGCTGACCTGACATTGAGATACCTGAGCGTATCTTGTCCCAAGAAGAGCTGACCTGACATTGAGAACCCTGAGGGTATCTTGTCCCAAGAAGAGCTGACCTGCCATTGAGCTACCTGAGGGTATCTTGTCCCCAAAAGAGCTGACCTATCATTGAGCTACCTGGGGGTATCTTGTCCCAAGAAGAGCTGACCTGACATTGAGAAACCTGAGGGTATCTTGTCCCAAGAAGAGCTGACCTGTCATTGAACAACCTAAGGGTATCTTGTCCCAAGAAGAGCTGACCTATCATTGAGCAACCTGAGGGTATCTTGTCCCAAGAAGAACTGACCTATCATTGAGCTACCTGGGGGTATCTTGTCCCAAGAAGAGCTGACCTGTCATTGAGCTACCTGAGGGTATCTTGTCCCAAGAAGAGCTGACCTGACATTCAGCTACCTGAGGGTATCTTGTCCCAAGAAGAGCTGACCTGTCATTGAGCTACATGAGGGTATCTTGTCCCCAAAAGAGCTGACCTATCATTGAGCTACCTGAGGGTATCTTGTCCCAAGAAGAGCTGACCTGACATTGAACGATCTGAGGGTATCTTGACCCAAGAAGAGCTGACCTGACATTGAGCTACCTGAGGGTATCTTGTCCCAAGAAGAGCTGACCTGACATTGAGAAACCTGAGGGTATCTTGTCCCAAGAAGAGCTGACCTATCATTGAGTTACCTGAGGGTATCTTGTCCCCAAAAGAGCTGACCTATCATTGAGCTACCTGAGGGTATCTTGTCCCAAGAAGAGCTGACCTGACATTGAGAAACCTGAGGGTATCTTGTCCCAAGAAGAGCTGACCTATCATTGAGCAACCTGAGGGTATCTTGACCCAAGAAGAGCTGACCTGACATTGAACGATCTGAGGGTATCTTGACCCAAGAAGAGCTGACCTGACATTGAGCTACCTGAGGGTATCTTGTCCCAAGAAGAGCTGACCTGACATTGAGAAACCTGAGGGTATCTTGTCCCAAGAAGAGCTGACCTATCATTGAGCAACCTGAGGGTATCTTGACCCAAGAAGAGCTGACCTGACATTGAACGATCTGAGGGTATCTTGACCCAAGAAGAGCTGACCTGACATTGAGCTACCTGAGGGTATCTTGTCCCAAGAAGAGCTGACCTGCCATTGAGCAACCTAAGGGTATCTTGTCCCAAGAAGAGCTGACCTATCATTGAACTACCTGAGGGTATCTTGTCCCAAGAAGAGCTGACCTGACATTGAGAAACCTGAGGGTATCTTGTCCCAAGAAGAGCTGACCTATCATTGAGCAACCTGAGGGTATCTTGTCCCAAGAAGAACTGACCTGACATTGAGATACCTGAGAGTATCTTGTCCCAAGAAGAGCTGACCTGTCATTGAACAATCTAAGGGTATCTTGTCCCAAGAAGAGCTGACCTATCATTGAGCAACCTGAGGGTATCTTGTCCCAAGAAGAGCTGACCTGTCATTGAGCAACCTGTGGGTATCTTGTCCCCAAAAGAGCTGACCTATCATTGAGCTCCCTGAGGGTATCTTGTCCCAAGAAGAGCTGACCTGACATTCAGCTACCTGAGGGTATCTTGTCCCAAGAAGAGCTGACCTATCATTGAGCAACCTGGGGGTATCTTGTCCCAAGAAGAGCTGACCTGTCATTGAGCTCCCTGAGGGTATCTTGTCCCAAGAAGAGCTGACCTGTCATTGAGCTACCTTATGGTATCTTGTCCCAAGAAGAGCTGACCTGTCATTGAGCTACCTGAGGGTATCTTGTCCCAAGAAGAGCTGACTGATATTGAGCTACCTGAGGGTATCTTGTCCCAAGAAGAGCTGACCTATCATTGAGCTACCTGAGGGTATCTTGTCCCAAGAAGAGCTGACCTGTCATTGAGCAACCTGGGGGTATCTTGTCACGAGAAGAGCTGACCTATCATTGAGCTACCTGAGGGTATCTTGACCCAAGAAGAGCTGACCTGTCATTGAGCTACCTGAGCGTATCTTGTCCCAAGGTGAGCTGACCTGACATTGAGATACCTGAGCGTATCTTGTCCCAAGAAGAGCTGACCTGACATTGAGAACCCTGAGGGTATCTTGTCCCAAGAAGAGCTGACCTGCCATTGAGCTACCTGAGGGTATCTTGTCCCCAAAAGAGCTGACCTATCATTGAGCTACCTGGGGGTATCTTGTCCCAAGAAGAGCTGACCTGACATTGAGAAACCTGAGGGTATCTTGTCCCAAGAAGAGCTGACCTGTCATTGAACAACCTAAGGGTATCTTGTCCCAAGAAGAGCTGACCTATCATTGAGCAACCTGAGGGTATCTTGTCCCAAGAAGAACTGACCTATCATTGAGCTACCTGGGGGTATCTTGTCCCAAGAAGAGCTGACCTGTCATTGAGCTACCTGAGGGTATCTTGTCCCAAGAAGAGCTGACCTGACATTCAGCTACCTGAGGGTATCTTGTCCCAAGAAGAGCTGACCTGTCATTGAGCTACATGAGGGTATCTTGTCCCCAAAAGAGCTGACC
>OZ024741.1:17587463-17629963 GCA_964016885.1 Eledone cirrhosa
GTGAAAGAGATAGAAGGCATGAAGAGAGGGAGTGAGAAGGCAAATATATATATATATATATATAGAGAGAGAGAGAAATATAATCTGTGACAGTATTATCTAGTGAACCATAAAGAAAGTATAAAAGTTATTTGATATCACATGAGAGGGGTGATGTTCAGTTGATATAAGTTCCTATAACAACAGCAACGCCTACCAGTGAGTATATATGAGCTTGAAGTATCCCAGTGTTATATAGATATAGGTCTGGTCATTAGTTACATCAATCTAGGGCAGTTAGCAAAAGTCTTGGAACTGTCCTCCCTTCTCTAAGACATAGATGACCCAGTAAATGTAATCTGAGTAATAATTGTTTCTACTTTAGGCACAAAGCCAGCAATTATCCAGTGCATTACTGGTACTTTATTTTATCGACCCCGTAAGGATGAAAGGCAAAGTCAACCTCGGCGGGATTTGAACTCTGAGTAATAATAACATTCGATTAGTTTGCAATTATGCAAACAAGCCTCATTTTTAAAGCCATGTCAGTAGAATGAACCCTGTTTACATGCCAACACAAGAGCAAGAATGAAGTGTTCATTCTACTGATATGGCTTTAAAAATGAGACTTGTTTGCATAATTGCAAACGAATCGAATGTTATCAATATTCGAAAAAACTCAGATTACATTTATTGTATTCAGCCATGTAGAGCGAACATTTTTATTTTTATTTTTTTTTTATTTTTAGATGACCCAGTATATTGACTAGAACTCCGGTAGACTCTTGCTTCAACTCTAACTGACGAAAACATTGTGTATAGGCTACTGAAGTACTGGGTAATTTTGGTGTGAGTACATGGCGCATGGCTTAGTGGTTCAAGCGTTGAGTTTGCAATCGTGAGGTTGTGAGTTCGATTTCAGAACCAAGGGATGTGTTGTATCCTTGAACAAGACACTTTATTTCATGTTGCTCCAGGTTACTCTGCTGTAGAAATATTGACAACATCGGTGGCATGGAGAGGGGAGACTGGTATGAATGACTGCTGGTCTTCCACAAACAACCTTGGCCGAACTTGTGTCTCGGAGGGGAACTTTCGATGTGATGATGATGATGACGATGATGCTGATATAATTCTTTGAGACTAATTACTATTGTATTGTGGGTGGGTCAAACATAGATTTAATTTCACTTCAGTATAATTAATTAGGTAATTAATCCTTTAATCAGTTGATTAATTAATTCATTCATTCATCCATTTTTTTGTCAAAGTCCTTCATCACTGCATGTGCCCTCTTCAATGACTATTGCCCTTTGCTTCTCCTTCGTCTACACTTACTCCATATTTTCTCTTTGCCTTTCTCTCTCAAAACTTCTAATCTTTTCTATAATATATGTTTTGGGGCGTGAAGCTCCTTTTAGGTTTATTATTTATATCAGGGATACCCAACATGGGGTTTTCAGGATATTCAGTACGGCCTGAGAACATGAAAAGAATTATGGTCTTATCCAGCAGATTGCACGTTGCCAACAACTGCATGGCAACATTTTTTGCTATGTTTCAAACATTTGTGCCAATTTCTATATAAATTCAAACTACTTTGCAAAGTAGTTGTAGTAGTAATAATTGTTTCTACTTTTGGCACAATGCCAGCAATTACCCAGTGCATTACTGGTACTTTATTTTATCGACCCCGTAAGGATGAAAGGCAAAGTTAACCTCGGCGGGATTTGAACTTAGAATGGTTATAATACCATATTTACCGGCGTCGAAGACGCTACTTTTTTCTTAAAATAAGTCTCAAAAATCTACCATGGGTCCCGAAGGCCGAAGGTTGTTTATTATTTTTTTTCAAATTTTTGGTTGTCAAAATTAGGGTGCGTCCTCGAGGACGAAGCGTTTTCGGCGCCGAGAAATACGGTATATATTATAAAAGAAAACCGTCTGTCCGTCACACTTCATATGTATATATGAAGTGTGTATTCTGCTTATGGAAAAAATTCAACATATAGACAACGCAACCTCAAAAAAATAAAAGACAAACATAAAATATGTGTGTGTATGTATGTGTGTTTCTCTATGTCCATCAACATACAGCGCGACAGACTTCAAAAGACTTTCTCGGAAACAAACCTGTGTGTCTAACGAAGTTTGATATTAAACGCGACAACTTTAAGGACAAATCTGTGACCATAAAACCGTGAACTCTCTTCGATAGTATGGATAATTCTGATATGTGGCCGTCATCTAAATTTCGAATATTAATGTGGCCCTTACCTCCAGAAAAAACATTCGGGGACCTCCGATGTATATACATCACTGACTTCTGCACAATTTCCTTTAGCCAAATTCCCCTGACAAGATATTGTTCAATCTATGACTATGATAGAAGATATTTGATCAAGGTACCGTGCTGTGGGATCGAACCAAATAACAAAAAGCAAGAACTACTCTTTTGTAAAACAAAATATTTAGCTACAAGTCATTGTGTACATATTTCCAGTTGAGTCGATAATGCTAGACATTTAATTAAAGGATTACATGAATGGAATAAAGCTCTGTACTAAGTCGAACACCTGTTCACCACAATACGCACGTGCATATGTACATACACACACATACAATATTATTTACATACATATATATACATACATATATTCACCACAATACGCACGTGGATATGTATATACACACATATAGATATACAATATTATTTACATACACACACACACACACAGATATATATATATATATATATATATATATATATATATATATATTATTCACACATACACACACACACACATATATATATATATACATATTATATGTTACCGAAGGAAAGAGGGAGAGTGAGGGAGATAGAGAGATAGATAAAGAGAGAGAGAGAGGGCGGGAGAGAAGTACCGGGACAGACAGACAGATACTCAACATATCATATAACATGCTGTAATTATCAAGTAGGAGGAGTTTCTACTTCCGTCTCAGCAAATTATAATATAACATGTAATTATGGTTAGCACGTGAAAAATAAGAAATAACCGAGTGTATGGTGTGCTGGAACTTTGAGTGGATGGGTGGCCGGGGGCGTTGGATGAGGGCTAAATACACAATGAAAAACTAAACAAAAACACACACAGAACAGACCATATTTAGAATATATTTAAACTATTCTGTCTGTTCTGTACAGGGTTTTGTTTGTAACTATCAGTTCGCTTGTGGTTATATTGGCTTTTTTATTTTGGTGTTGTGTATGGTTTGTTTACTTTACTTTCAGTAGCAACAGAATCAAGCAACATATACATACCCATACATACCCATACATACCCATACATACCCATACATACCCATACATAATCATACATACCCATACATACCCATACATACCCATACATACCCATACATAATCATACATACCCATACATAATCATACATACCCATACATAATCATACATACCCATACATACCCATACATACCCATACATAATCATACATACCCATACATACACATACATACCCATACATAATCATACATACACATACATAATCATACATACCCATACATACACATACATACCCATACATACCCATACATACCCATACATAATCATACATACCCATACATACCCATACATACCCATACATAATCATACATACCCATACATACCCATACATACCCATACATAATCATACATACCCATACATACCCATACATACACATACATACCCATACATAATCATACATACCCATACATACCCATACATAATCATACATACCCATATATAATCATACATACCCATACATACCCATACATACCCATACATACCCATACATACCCATACATACCCATACATAATCATACATACCCATACATACCCATACATAATCATACATACCCATACATAATCATACATACCCATACATACCCATACATACCCATACATACCCATACATATCCATACATAATCATACATACCCATACATACCAATACATACCCATACATAATCATACATACCCATACATACCCATACATACCCATACATACCCATACATAATCATACATAATCATACATACCCATACATACCCATACATACCCATACATACACATACATACCCATACATACCCATACATACCCATACATACCCATACATACCCATACCTAGAGATATCTGGCCCTTGCTCGCCAGATTTGAATCCAGCTGGAATGAATATCAGTGCTGCGGAAACTGAGTCACTCGTCCTCACAAGGACGCCTGCGCAGAGCACTCTACGTGTGAATGGAGTTCCACTGAAGCAGGAGGAGAAGTTTAAGTATCTCGAAGCAGTGTTCACGAGTGATGGAAGACAGGACTGAGTTATGTGCCAAAATTACAAAAGCTGGTGCAGTAATCCCCCAGCTTCAGCATTCAGTAATCAGAAGAAGGAAGGTAGGTGTAAAAGCCAAACTTGCTGTCTTCAATTCGGTTTTCATACTATCCCTTACCTATGGTCATGAATCTTGGATAATGAACGAAAGAATACGATTGCGAATACAAGCGGCCGAAATGTGGTTCCAATGAAGGGTATTTGGTGTAACATTACTCAATAGAGTGTGTAACTCGGAGATCAGAGAGTCACTCCAGGTAGAGCCACTACTTCTCCGAATTGAGAGATCACATCTCCTATACTATGGGCATAGGGTTAGAGTGTCTCAGGAAAGAATCGCTGGACAGATTTTACAGGCAAAACCAACCGACAGGAGACCCAGGGGTAGATCCCTAGCAAGATAGTTGGATAACATCCATGAGATCGGCTGGTCCCATTTGAGGGTCTAGTCGGATCAGTTGGAGAGGGTTGCTTTTAAAATTCACGCACACACATACACACATAACCACAATGTATTTTTTTTATATCAGTCATATTGCTAAAATAAGAAGTTTGCATTCCAAGCACTAGGTCCTGTCAATAGATATTTTTCCATAGTTACTCATACATTTAATTCTGTAAGTCGTTTATACATATAGTATTTCCCGGCTCCGAAAGACGCTTCGTCCTCGAGGACGCACCCTAATTTTGACAACCAAAAATGTGAAAAAAAATAATAAACAGCCTTCGGCATCCAGGACCCATGGTAGATTTTTGAGACTTATTTTAGGAAAAAAGTAGCGTTTTCGATGCCCGGAAATACGATACATGTTGAAATATTAAATAATTATATCCGAGAAAAAAATTAAAATATCAGTTTTATCTTTAATAGTTTCCGTGTGGTGTCAGTGATAAACATAGACTAAACGGGTATTCTTATGCGAAGCACACGTTTTGGTAAACACAAATTGCTCAGTTTGCTTCATTGTTTACATACACTAATTCTGGTAAATATTGCATAAAATACTGGACTTCAAAAATGAAATATGTTCAACGTTATTGCCATCATTATTGACGGCAGTGGTCCACTAGTCCCCCCCCCTCTCTCTCTCTCTCTCTCTCTCTCTCTCTCTATATATATATATATATATATATAGCATATGTATATATATATACATATATATATATATATATATATATATATATATATATATATATATAGCATATGTATATGTGTGATATATATGTATATACAATATATATATATATATAGCATATGTATATGTGTGATATATATGTATATACAATATATATATATATATATAGCATATGCATATGTGTGATATATATATACATATATATATATATATACATACATATATATATATATATATATATATATATACATATATATATATATATATATATATATATATATATATATATATATATACATACATATATATATATATATATATATACATACATATATATATATACATACATATATATATATATATATATATATATATATATATATATATATATATATATATATATATATATATATATATATACATACATATATATATATATATATATATATATATATATATATATATATATATATATATATATGCATACATATATATATATATATATATATATATATATTTCGTTTCCTGGCGAGACCTCCAAGATAGTAAAGAATCATCTGTGCTCTACCAACATGCTAAGATAGAACACAGGGGTAAATTAGAGAGCATAGAAATAAAAATAGAATCCACACACAAGAAAGACGCAATGTTTAGGCAAATTACAGAGGCAGTAAGCATAAAAGAATTAAAAACAAAATTAAATAGAAAATATGAGTGGAACAGCAACATCACAACTTACAATTAAGGACAAAATGAAAACACACACACACATAGAACAAACAACTTACAATTGAAAACACACACAAAATGAAAACACACACAAGACAAAATGAAAACACACACACACATAGAACAAACAACCAACCAACAATAAATAAATAAATAAACAAACAAATAGAAAAATATAAATAGAAAAATAGAAAAATGAACACAAACACACACAGACACCCGGATGTGGCGCATGCGCAAACTGAGCACGCAACCCACACACAAACAAAATGGCGTAGGATAGAAGAAAGGAAAGGCACAGAAACGAAGAAAGAAATCCCCAGTCACTGAAGAGGTCACAGAGTGTGTGACGAAAGAACTATGACTATATATATATAAACAACTATCTGGTTGTGGAACCAACCAACCAACCAGAAATTTATAAATTTGTAAATTTATAAATATTTAATAAATTAAATTGAAGTGAAAGCAACTGGTGCGTGTGTTTCTTATTGGCAACATGACCCCCCCAAAGTATAACAATATATATATATATATATATATATATATATATATACTTTGGGAGGGTCATGTTGCCAATAAGAAACACACGCACCAGTTGGTTTCACTTCAATTTATTATAATAAATTTATAAATTTAGGAATTTATATATTTCCGGTTGGTTGGTTGGTTCCACAACCAGATGGTTGTTTATATGACAAGATGGCGTAGGACAGAACAAAGGAGAGGCACAAAAAAAAACAAAGAAAAGAATCCCCAGTCACTGAAGAGGTCACAGAATGTGTGACGAAAGAACTTTGACAATATATAAACAACCATCTGGTTGTGGAACCAACCAACCAACCGGAAATTTATAAATTCCTAAATTTATAAATTTATTATAATAAATTGAAGTGAAAGCAACTGGTGCGTGTGTTTCTTATTGGCAACATGACCCTCCCAAAGTATAACAATATAGGTTTCAACAACACACGTTTTCAGATAAAGAATCTTGCTAAATAAATTCAGAAACGAAACATATGCTGACTACAATATATACTGTTCAATCATATGCAATACTTAATTATTTAATACACTTCATCAGAAAACCTATAGTAGTGGAAATCAATTATTACACTATGAGATAAATACACTATGAGATAGATACATGCATATACACAATGAGATAGATACATGCATATACACGATGAGATAGATACATGCATATATACATGCATATATGTATATAATTAAGAAACGAATAGAATGAACACAACTTCGGTCATTTCCTCACTCACTCAATAATCAAGTTCGTATTATTTAAATTCAAACCGCCCACATACGTTAATAAGTGAGGAAGACGACTTCGTGTGGGTAAGATAATATAACAATATATCTATGCGACTTTTCTGTATGTTCTGTATGATCTGTTTGCTCAAGAAAATCTTGGTACCAAAACTACGCTCCTGTGACAATATCCCAAATGTTTAAAGCTCATCACCAACGCTAGCTGGAAGCGAGCTGAGCGAGGTAATAAGTTAGCTTGTATATAAAACACACATAAAGATTGGCAGCAGCTATTTTTGTCAAAGCTTTAATATCGATGAATAAATGAATATATTTTTAATTATATTTTACTGTGTTGGAAATCAATCAATTTCCAGTTGGTAGCTGGGAATTCTTAATAATTAAAAGGCATTCCAGTCATAACCTTTTTCTCACAAACTGGGTATCTAGGAAGGCATTGTATAAAACTTCTTTCTATCTTAATAAAGTGGAATGTCATTGGAACTTGTTGCTGTTGTTGTTTAGCCCTTGGTCAGCCTTGAACGAGCAAACTTATGAGCAAAATTATTCCAGTCATGCCCATCACATCTTTTTCGTACACAGAATCCTATTTAGAATAGTAGGATGTCACAAGACGTTCTCTTATTCGCGTTTATTGTAGCTGTGGTTTAGGCTCAGTTCCGCCATGACCAAGCTTTATTGTAGCTATGGTTTAGGCTCAGTTCCGCCATGACCGAGCTTTATTGTAGCTGTGATTTAGGCTCAGTTCCGCCATGACCGAGCCTTATTGTAGCTGTGGTTTAGACTCAGTTCCGCCATGACCGAGCTTTATTGTAGCTGTGGTTTAGACTCAGTTCCGTCATGACAGAGCTTTATTGTAGCTGTGGTTTAGACTCAGTTCCGTCATGACCGAGCTTTATTGTAGCTGTGGTTTAGGCTCAGTTCTGCCATGACCGAGCTTTATTGTAGCTGTGGTTTAGACTCAGTTCCGCCATGACCGAGCTTTATTGTAGCTGTGGTTTAGGCTCAGTTCTGCCATGACCGAGCTTTATTGTAGCTGTGGTTTAGACTCAGTTCCGTCATGACAGAGCTTTATTGTAGCTGTGGTTTAGGCACAGTTCCGCCATGACCGAGCTTTATTGTAGCTGTGGTTTAGGCTCAGTTCCGCCATGACCAAGCTTTATTGCAGCTATGGTTTAGGCTCAGTTCCGCCATGACCGAGCTTTATTGTAGCTGTGGTTTAGACTCAGTTCCGCCATGACCGAGTTTATTGTAGCTGTGGTTTAGGCTCAGTTCCGCCATGACCGAGCCTTATTGTAGCTGTGGTTTAGACTCAGTTCCGCCATGACCGAGCTTTATTGTAGCTGTGGTTTAGACTCAGTTCCGCCATGACCGAGCTTTATTGTAGCTGTGGTTTAGGCTCAGTTCCGCCATGACCAAGCTTTATTGTAGCTGTGGTTTAGACTCAGTTCCGCCATGACCGAGCTTCATTGTAGCCGTGGTTTAGACTCAGTTTCGCCATGACCGAGCTTTATTGTAGCTGTGGTTTAGGCTCAGTTCCGCCATGACCGAGCTTTATTGTAGCTGTGGTTTAGACTCAGTTCCGCCATGACCGAGCTTTATTGTAGCTATGGTTTAGGCACAGTTCCGCCATGACCGAGCTTTATTGTAGCTGTGGTTTAGACACAGTTCCGCCATGACCGAGCTTTATTGTAGCTATGTTTTAGGCTCAGTTCCGCCATGACCGAGTTTTATTGTAGCTATGTTTTAGGCTCAGTTCCGCCATGACCGAGCTTTATTGTAGCTATGGTTTGGGCTCAGTTCCGCCATGACCAAGCTTTATTGTAGCTGTGGTTTAGGCTCAGTTCCGCCATGACCGAGCTTTATTGTAGCTGTGGTTTAGACTCAGTTCCGCCATGACCGAGCTTTATTGTAGCTGTGGTTTAGGCTCAGTTCCGCCATGACCGAGCCTTATTGTAGCTGTGGTTTAGACTCAGTTCCGCCATGACCAAGCTTTATTTTAGCTATGGTTTAGGCTCAGTTCCGCCATGACCGAGCTTTATTGTAGCTGTGGTTTAGGCTCAGTTCCGCCATGGCCAAGCTTTATTGCAGCTATGGTTTAGGCTCAGTTCCGCCATGACCGAGCTTTATTGTAGCTGTGGTTTAGACTCAGTTCCGCCATGACCGAGTTTATTGTAGCTGTGGTTTAGGCTCAGTTCCGCCATGACCGAGCCTTATTGTAGCTGTGGTTTAGACTCAGTTCCGCCATGACCGAGCTTTATTGTAGCTGTGGTTTAGACTCAGTTCCGCCATGACCGAGCTTTATTGTAGCTGTGGTTTAGGCTCAGTTCCGCCATGACCGAGCTTTATTGTAGCTGTGGTTTAGACTCAGTTCCGCCATGACCGAGCTTCATTGTAGCCGTGGTTTAGACTCAGTTTCGCCATGACCGAGCTTTATTGTAGCTGTGGTTTAGGCTCAGTTCCGCCATGACCGAGCTTTATTGTAGCTGTGGTTTAGACTCAGTTCCGCCATGACCGAGCTTTATTGTAGCTATGGTTTAGGCACAGTTCCGCCATGACCGAGCTTTATTGTAGCTGTGGTTTAGACACAGTTCCGCCATGACCGAGCTTTATTGTAGCTATGTTTTAGGCTCAGTTCCGCCATGACCGAGTTTTATTGTAGCTATGTTTTAGGCTCAGTTCCGCCATGACCAAGCTTTCTTGTAGCTGTGGTTTAGGCTCAGTTCCGCCATGACCGAGCTTTATTGTAGCTGTGGTTTAGACTCAGTTCCGCCATGACCGAGCTTTATTGTAGCTGTGGTTTAGACTCAGTTCCGCCATGACCAAGCTTTATTTTAGCTGTGGTTTAGGCACAGTTCCGTCATGGAGAGCTTTACTGTAGCTGTGGTTTAGGCTCAGTTCCGCCATGACCGAGATTTATTGTAGCTGTGGTTTAACTCAGTTTCGCCATGACCGAGCTTTATTGTAGCTGTGGTTTAGGCTCAGTTCCGCCATGACTGAGCTTTATTGTAGCTGTGGTTTAGGCTCAGTTCCGCCATGACCGAGCTTTATTGTAGCTGTGGTTTAGACTCAGTTCCGCCATGACCGAGCTTTATTGTAGCTATGGTTTAGGCACAGTTCCGCCATGACCGAGCTTTATTGTAGCTGTGGTTTAGACTCAGTTCCGCCATGACCGAGCTTTATTGTAGCTGTGGTTTAGGCTCAGTTCCGCCATGACCGAGCTTTATTATAGCTGTGGTTTAGACTCAGTTCCGCCATGACCGAGCTTTATTGTAGCTGCGGTTTAGGCTCAGTTCCACCATGACCGAGCTTTATTGTAGATGTGGTTTAGACTCAGTTCCGCCATGACCGAACTTTATTGTAGCTATGGTTTAGGCTCAGTTCCGCCATGACCGAGCCTTATTGTAGCTGTGGTTTAGACTCAGTTCCGCCATGACCAAGCATTATTGTAGCTGTGGTTTAGGCACAGTTCCGTCATGGAGAGCTTTACTGTAGCTGTGGTTTAGGCTCAGTTCCGCCATAACCGAGATTTATTGTAGCTGTGGTTTAACTCAGTTTCGCCATGACCGAGCTTTATTATAGCTATGGTTTAACTCAGTTCCGCCATGACCGAGCTTTATTGTAGCTGT
Organism: Eledone cirrhosa; assembly: GCA_964016885.1. Classification (NCBI taxonomy): domain Eukaryota; kingdom Metazoa; phylum Mollusca; class Cephalopoda; order Octopoda; family Eledonidae; genus Eledone; species Eledone cirrhosa. Next base: position 17,598,593 of record OZ024741.1, read on the forward strand.
GGTTTAGGCTCAGTTCCCTCATGACCGAGCTTTATTGTAGCTGTGGTTTAGGCTCAGTTCTGCCATGACCAAGCTTTATTGTAGCTGTGGTTTAGGCTCAGTTCCGCCATGACCAAGCTTTATTGTAGCTATGGTTTAGGCTCAGTTCGGTCATGACTAAGCTTTATTGTAGCTGTGGTTTAGGCTCAGTTCGGTCTTCACCGAGCTTTATTGTAACTGTGGTTTAGGCTCAGTTCCGCCATGACCAAGCTTTATTGTCGCTGTGGTTTAGGCTCAGTTCCGCCGTGACCGAGCTTTATTGTAGCTGTGGTTTAGGCTCAGTTCCGCCATGAGCAAGATTTATTGTAGCTGTTGTTTAGGCTCAGTTCCACCATGACCGATCTTTATTGTAGCTCAGGTTTAGACTCAGTTCCGCCATGACCGAGCTTTATTGTAGCTGTGGTTTAGACTCAGTTCCGCCATGACCAAGCTTTATTGTAGCTGTGGTTTAGGCTCAGTTCCGCCACAACCAAGCTTTATTGTAGCTGTGGTTTAGACTCAGTTCCGCCATGACCGAGCTTTATTGTAGCTGTGGTTTAGGCTCAGTTCCGCCATGACCGAGCTTTATTGTAGCCGTGGTTTAGACTCAGTTTCGCCATGACCGAGCTTTATTGTAGCTGTGGTTTAGGCTCAGTTCCGCCATGACCGAGCTTTATTGTAGCTGTGGTTTAGACTCAGTTCCGCCATGACCGAGCTTTATTGTAGCTATGGTTTAGGCACAGTTCCGCCATGACCGAGCTTTATTGTAGCTGTGGTTTAGACACAGTTCCGCCATGACCGAGCTTTATTGTAGCTATGTTTTAGGCTCAGTTCCGCCATGACCGAGTTTTATTGTAGCTATGTTTTAGGCTCAGTTCCGCCATGACCGAGCTTTATTGTAGCTATGGTTTGGGCTCAGTTCCGCCATGACCAAGCTTTCTTGTAGCTGTGGTTTAGGCTCAGTTCCGCCATGACCGAGCTTTATTGTAGCTGTGGTTTAGACTCAGTTCCGCCATGACCGAGCTTTATTGTAGCTGTGGTTTAGGCTCAGTTCTGCCATGACCGAGCCTTATTGTAGCTGTGGTTTAGACTCAGTTCCGCCATGACCAAGCTTTATTTTAGCTGTGGTTTAGGCACAGTTCCGTCATGGAGAGCTTTACTGTAGCTGTGGTTTAGGCTCAGTTCCGCCATGACCGAGATTTATTGTAGCTGTGGTTTAACTCAGTTTCGCCATGACCGAGCTTTATTGTAGCTGTGGTTTAGGCTCAGTTCCGCCATGACTGAGCTTTATTGTAGCTGTGGTTTAGGCTCAGTTCCGCCATGACCGAGCTTTATTGTAGCTGTGGTTTAGACTCAGTTCCGCCATGACCGAGCTTTATTGTAGCTATGGTTTAGGCACAGTTCCGCCATGACCGAGCTTTATTGTAGCTGTGGTTTAGACTCAGTTCCGCCATGACCGAGCTTTATTGTAGCTGTGGTTTAGGCTCAGTTCCGCCATGACCGAGCTTTATTATAGCTGTGGTTTAGACTCAGTTCCGCCATGACCGAGCTTTATTGTAGCTGCGGTTTAGGCTCAGTTCCACCATGACCGAGCTTTATTGTAGATGTGGTTTAGACTCAGTTCCGCCATGACCGAACTTTATTGTAGCTATGGTTTAGGCTCAGTTCCGCCATGACCGAGCCTTATTGTAGCTGTGGTTTAGACTCAGTTCCGCCATGACCAAGCATTATTGTAGCTGTGGTTTAGGCACAGTTCCGTCATGGAGAGCTTTACTGTAGCTGTGGTTTAGGCTCAGTTCCGCCATAACCGAGATTTATTGTAGCTGTGGTTTAACTCAGTTTCGCCATGACCGAGCTTTATTATAGCTATGGTTTAACTCAGTTCCGCCATGACCGAGCTTTATTGTAGCTGTGGTTTAGGCTCAGTTCCCTCATGACCGAGCTTTATTGTAGCTGTGGTTTAGGCTCAGTTCTGCCATGACCAAGCTTTATTGTAGCTGTGGTTTAGGCTCAGTTCCGCCATGACCAAGCTTTATTGTAGCTATGGTTTAGGCTCAGTTCGGTCATGACTAAGCTTTATTGTAGCTGTGGTTTAGGCTCAGTTCGGTCTTCACCGAGCTTTATTGTAACTGGGGTTTAGGCTCAGTTCCGCCATGACCAAGCTTTATTGTCGCTGTGGTTTAGGCTCAGTTCCGCCGTGACCGAGCTTTATTGTAGCTGTGGTTTAGGCTCAGTTCCGCCATGAGCAAGATTTATTGTAGCTGTTGTTTAGGCTCAGTTCCACCATGACCGATCTTTATTGTAGCTCAGGTTTAGACTCAGTTCCGCCATGACCGAGCTTTATTGTAGCTGTGGTTTAGACACAGTTCCGCCATGACCGAGCTTTATTGTAGCTATGTTTTAGGCTCAGTTCCGCCATGACCGAGTTTTATTGTAGCTATGTTTTAGGCTCAGTTCCGCCATGACCGAGCTTTATTGTAGCTATGGTTTGGGCTAAGTTCCGCCATGACCAAGCTTTATTGTAGCTGTGGTTTAGGCTCAGTTCCGCCATGACCGAGCTTTATTGTAGCTGTGGTTTAGACACAGTTCCGCCATGACCGAGCTTTATTGTAGCTAAGTTTTAGGCTCAGTTCCGCCATGACCGAGTTTTATTGTAGCTATGTTTTAGGCTCAGTTCCGCCATGACCGAGCTTTATTGTAGCTATGGTTTGGGCTCAGTTCCGCCATGACCAAGCTTTATTGTAGCTGTGGTTTAGGCTCAGTTCCGCCATGACCGAGCTTTATTGTAGCTGTGGTTTAGGCTCAGTTCCGCCATGACCGAGCCTTATTGTAGCTGTGGTTTAGACTCAGTTCCGCCATGACCAAGCTTTATTTTAGCTATGGTTTAGGCTCAGTTCCGCCATGACCGAGCTTTATTGTAGCTGTGGTTTAGGCTCAGTTCCGCCATGGCCAAGCTTTATTGCAGCTATGGTTTAGGCTCAGTTCCGCCATGACCGAGCTTTATTGTAGCTGTGGTTTAGACTCAGTTCCGCCATGACCGAGTTTATTGTAGCTGTGGTTTAGGCTCAGTTCCGCCATGACCGAGCCTTATTGTAGCTGTGGTTTAGACTCAGTTCCGCCATGACCGAGCTTTATTGTAGCTGTGGTTTAGACTCAGTTCCGCCATGACCGAGCTTTATTGTAGCTGTGGTTTAGGCTCAGTTCCGCCATGACCGAGCTTTATTGTAGCTGTGGTTTAGACTCAGTTCCGCCATGACCGAGCTTCATTGTAGCCGTGGTTTAGACTCAGTTTCGCCATGACCGAGCTTTATTGTAGCTGTGGTTTAGGCTCAGTTCCGCCATGACCGAGCTTTATTGTAGCTGTGGTTTAGACTCAGTTCCGCCATGACCGAGCTTTATTGTAGCTATGGTTTAGGCACAGTTCCGCCATGACCGAGCTTTATTGTAGCTGTGGTTTAGACACAGTTCCGCCATGACCGAGCTTTATTGTAGCTATGTTTTAGGCTCAGTTCCGCCATGACCGAGTTTTATTGTAGCTATGTTTTAGGCTCAGTTCCGCCATAACCGAGCTTTATTGTAGCTATGGTTTGGGCTCAGTTCCGCCATGACCAAGCTTTCTTGTAGCTGTGGTTTAGGCTCAGTTCCGCCATGACCGAGCTTTATTGTAGCTGTGGTTTAGACTCAGTTCCGCCATGACCGAGCTTTATTGTAGCTGTGGTTTAGGCTCAGTTCCGCCATGACCGAGCCTTATTGTAGCTGTGGTTTAGACTCAGTTCCGCCATGACCAAGCTTTATTTTAGCTGTGGTTTAGGCACAGTTCCGTCATGGAGAGCTTTACTGTAGCTGTGGTTTAGGCTCAGTTCCGCCATGACCGAGATTTATTGTAGCTGTGGTTTAACTCAGTTTCGCCATGACCGAGCTTTATTGTAGCTGTGGTTTAGGCTCAGTTCCGCCATGACTGAGCTTTATTGTAGCTGTGGTTTAGGCTCAGTTCCGCCATGACCGAGCTTTATTGTAGCTGTGGTTTAGACTCAGTTCCGCCATTACCGAGCTTTATTGTAGCTATGGTTTAGGCACAGTTCCGCCATGACCGAGCTTTATTGTAGCTGTGGTTTAGACTCAGTTCCGCCATGACCGAGCTTTATTGTAGCTGTGGTTTAGGCTCAGTTCCGCCATGACCGAGCTTTATTATAGCTGTGGTTTAGACTCAGTTCCGCCATGACCGAGCTTTATTGTAGCTGCGGTTTAGGCTCAGTTCCACCATGACCGAGCTTTATTGTAGATGTGGTTTAGACTCAGTTCCGCCATGACCGAACTTTATTGTAGCTATGGTTTAGGCTCAGTTCCGCCATGACCGAGCCTTATTGTAGCTGTGGTTTAGACTCAGTTCCGCCATGACCAAGCATTATTGTAGCTGTGGTTTAGGCACAGTTCCGTCATGGAGAGCTTTACTGTAGCTGTGGTTTAGGCTCAGTTCCGCCATAACCGAGATTTATTGTAGCTGTGGTTTAACTCAGTTTCGCCATGACCGAGCTTTATTATAGCTATGGTTTAACTCAGTTCCGCCATGACCGAGCTTTATTGTAGCTGTGGTTTAGGCTCAGTTCCCTCATGACCGAGCTTTATTGTAGCTGTGGTTTAGGCTCAGTTCTGCCATGACCAAGCTTTATTGTAGCTGTGGTTTAGGCTCAGTTCCGCCATGACCAAGCTTTATTGTAGCTATGGTTTAGGCTCAGTTCGGTCATGACTAAGCATTATTGTAGCTGTGGTTTTGACTCAGTTCCGCCATGACCGAGCTTTATTGTAGCTGTGGTTTAGACTCAGTACCGCCATGACCGAGCTTTATTGTAGCTGTGGTTTAGGCTCAGTTCCGCCATGACCGAGCTTTATTGTAGCTGTGGTTTAGACTCAGTTCCGCCATGACCGAGCTTTATTGTAGCTGTGGTTTAGGCTCAGTTCCGCCATCACCGAGCTTTATTGTAGCTGTGGTTTAGACTCAGTTCCGCCATGACCGAGCTTTTTTGTACCTATGGTTTAGGCACAGTTCCGCCATGATCGAGCTTTATTGTAGCTATGGTTTAGGCTCAGTGCCGCCATGACGAAGCTTTAGTGTAGCTATGTTTTAGGCTCAGTTCCGCCATGACCGAGTTTTATTGTAGCTATGTTTTAGGCTCAGTTCCGCCATGACCGAGCTTTATTGTAGCTATGGTTTAGGCTCAGTTCCGCCATGACGAAGCTTTATTGTAGCTTTGGTTTAGGCTCAGTTCCGTCATGACCGAGCTTTATTGTAGCTATGGTTTAGGCTCAGTTCCCTCAAGACCGAGCTTTATTGTAGCTGTGGTTTAGGCTCAGTTCCGCCATGACCAAGCTTTATTGTAGCTATGGTTTAGGCTCAGTTCGGTCATGACTAAGCTTTATTGTAGCTGTGGTTTAGGCTCAGTTCCGCCATGACCGAGATTTATTGTAGCTGTGGTTTAACTCTGTTCCGCCATGACCGAGCTTTATTGTAGTTGTGGTTTAGGCTCAGTTCCCTCATGACCGAGCTTTATTGTAGCTGTGGTTTAGGCTCAGTTCCGCCATGACCAAGCTTTATTGTAGCTGTGGTTTAGGCTCAGTTCCCTCAAGACCGAGCTTTATTGTAGCTGTGGTTTAGGCTCAGTTACGCCATGACCAAGCTTTATTGTAGCTATGCTTTAGGCTCATTTCGGTCATGACTAAGCTTTATTTTAGCTGTGGTTTAGGCTCAGTTCCGCCATGACCGAGCTTTATTGTAGCTGTGGTTTAGACTCAGTTCCGCCATGACCGAGCATTATTGTAGCTGTGGTTTAGGCTCAGTTCCGCCATGACCGAGCCTTATTGTAGCTGTGGTTTGGGCTCAGTTCCGCCATGACCGAGCTTTATTGTAGCTGTGGTTTAGACTCAGTTCCGCCATGACCGAGCTTTATTGTAGCTGTGGTTTAGGCTGAGTTCCGCCATGACCGAGCTTTATTGTAGCTGTGGTTTAGGCTCAGTTCCGCCATGACCGAGCCTTATTGTAGCTGTGGTTTAGACTCAGTTCCGCCATGACCAAGCTTTATTGTAGCTGTGGTTTAGGCACAGTTCCGTCATGGAGAGCTTTACTATAGCTGTGGATTAGGCTCAGTTCCGCCATGACCGAGATTTATTGTAGCTGTGGTTTAACTCAGTTTCGCCATGACCGAGCTTTATTATAGCTATGGTTTAACTCAGTTCCGCCATGACCGAGCTTTATTGTAGCTGTGGTTTAGGCTCAGTTCCTGCATGACCGAGCTTTATTGTAGCTGTGATTTAGGCTCAGTTCCGCCATGACTAAGCTTTATTGTAGCTGTGGTTTAGGCTCAGTTGCCTCATGACCGAGCTTTATTGTAGCTGTGGTTTAGGCTCAGTTCCACCATGACCGAGCTTTATTGTAGCTATGGTTTAGACTCAGTTCCGCCATGACCGAGCTTTATTGTAGCTGTGGTTTAGGCTCAGTTCCGCCATGACCGAGCCTTATTGTAGCTGTGGTTTAGACTCAGTTCAGCCATGACCAAGCTTTATTGTAGCTGTGGTTTAGGCACAGTTCCGTCATGGAGAGCTTTACTATAGCTGTGGATTAGGCTCAGTTCCGCCATGACCGAGATTTATTGTAGCTGTGGTTTAACTCAGTTTCGCCATGACCGAGCTTTATTATAGCTATGGTTTAACTCAGTTCCGCCATGACCGAGCTTTATTGTAGCTGTGGTTTAGGCTCAGTTCCCGCATGACCGAGCTTTATTGTAGCTGTGATTTAGGCTCAGTTCCGCCATGACTAAGCTTTATTGTAGCTGTGGTTTAGGCTCAGTTGCCTCATGACCGAGCTTTATTGTAGCTGTGGTTTAGGCTCAGTTCCGCCATGACCAAGCTTTATTGTAGCTATGGTTTCGGCTCAGTTCGGTCATGACTAAGCATTATTGTAGCTGTGGTTTAGGCTCAGTTCGGTCTTGACCGAGCTTTATTGTAACTGTGGTTTAGGCTCAGTTCCACCATGACCGAGCTTTATTGTAGCTATGGTTTAGACTCAGTTCCGCCATGACCGAGCTTTATTGTAGCTGTAGTTTAGACTCAGTTCCGCCATGACCAAGCTTTATTGTAGCTGTGGTTTAGGCTCAGTTACGCCACAAGCAAGCTTTATTGTAGCTGTGGTTTAGACTCAGTTCCGCCATGACCGAGCTTTATTGTAGCTGTGGTTTAGACTCAGTACCGCCATGACCGAGCTTTATTGTAGCTGTGGTTTAGGCTCAGTTCCGCCATGACCGAGCTTTATTGTAGCTGTGGTTTAGACTCAGTTCCGCCATGACCGAGCTTTATTGTAACTGTGGTTTAGGCTCAGTTCCGCCATCACCGAGCTTTATTGTAGTTGTGGTTTAGAATCAGTTCCGCCATGACCGAGCTTTATTGTAGCTATGGTTTAGGCACAGTTCCGCCATGATCGAGCTTTATTGTAGCTATGGTTTAGGCTCAGTGCCGCCATGACGAAGCTTTAGTGTAGCTATATTTTAGGCTCAGTTCCGCCATGACCGAGTTTTATTGTAGCTATGTTTTAGGCTCAGTTCCGCCATGACCGAGCTTTATTGTAGCTATGGTTTAGGCTCAGTTCCGCCATGACCAAGCTTTATTGTAACTGTGGTTTAGGCTCAGTTCCGCCATGACCAAGCTTTATTGTCGCTGTGGTTTAGGCTCAGTTCCGCCATGACCGAGCTTTATTGTAGCTGTTGTTTAGGCTCAGTTCCGCCATGAGCAAGATTTATTGTAGCTGTTGTTTAGGCTCAGTTCCGCCATGACCGATCTTTATTGTAGCTCAGGTTTAGGCTCAGTTCCGCCATGACCAAGCTTTATTGTAGCTGTGGTTTAGGCTCAGTTCCGCCATGACCGAGCTTTATTGTAGCTGTGGTTTAGACTCAGTTCCGCCCTGACCAAGCTTTATTGTAGCTGTGGTTTAGACTCAGTTCCGTCATGACCGAGCTTTATTGTAGCTATGGTTTAGATTCAGTTCCGCCATGACCGAGCTTTATTGTAGCTGTGGTTTAGACTCAGTTCCGCCATGACCAAGCTTTATTGTAGCTGTGGTTTAGGCTCAGTTACGCCACAAGCAAGCTTTATTGTAGCTGTGGTTTAGACTCAGTTCCGCCATGACCGAGCTTTATTGTAGCTGCGGTTTAGACTCAGTACCGCCATGACCGAGCTTTATTGTAGCTGTGGTTTAGGCTCAGTTCCGCCATGGCCGAGCTTTATTGTAGCTGTGGTTTAGGCTCAGTTCCGCCATCACCGAGCTTTATTGTAGCTGTGGTTTAGACTCAGTTCCGCCATGACCGAGCTTTTTTGTAGCTATGGTTTAGGCACAGTTCCGCCATGATCGAGCTTTATTGTAGCTATGGTTTAGGCTCAGTGCTGCCATGACGAAGCTTTAGTGTAGCTATGTTTTAGGCTCAGTTCCGCCATGACCGAGTTTTATTGTAGCTATGTTTTAGGCTCAGTTCCGCCATGACCGAGCTTTATTGTAGCTATGGTTTAGTCTCAGTTTCGCCATGACGAAGCTTTATTGTAGCTTTGGTTTAGGCTCAGTTCCGTCATGACCGAGCTTTATTGTAGCTGTTGTTTAGGCTCAGTTCCGCCATGACCGAGCTTTATTGTAGCTGTGGTTTAGACTCAGTTCCGCCCTGACCGAGCTTTATTGTAGCTGTGGTTTAGATTCAGTTCCGTCATGACCGAGCTTTATTGTAGCTATGGTTTAGGCTGAGTTCCGCCATGACCGAGCTTTATTGTAGCTGTGGTTTAGGCTCAGTTCCGCCACGACCGAGCTTTATTGTAGCTGTGGTTTAGACTCAGTTCCGCCATGACCAAGCTTTATTGTAGCTGTGGTTTAGACTCAGTTCCGCCATGACCGAGCTTTATTGTAGCTGTGGTTTAGGCTCAGTTCCGCCACGACCGAGCTTTATTGTAGCTGTGGTTTAGACTCAGTTCCGCCATGACCAAGCTTTATTGTAGCTGTGGTTTAGACTCAGTTCCGCCATGACCGAGCTTTATTGTAGCTGTGGTTTAGGCTCAGTTCCGCCATGACCGAGCCTTATTGTAGCTGTTGTTTAGACTTAGTTCCGCCATGACCGAGCTTTATTGTAGCTGTGGTTTAGGCATAGTTCTGTCATGGAGAGCTTTACTGTAGCTGTGGTTTAGGCTCAGTTCCGCCATGACCGAGATTTATTGTAGCCTGTGGTTTAACTCAGTTCCGCCATGACCGAGCTTTATTGTAGCTGTGGTTTAGGCTCAGTTCCCTCATGACCGAGCTTTATTGTAGCTGTGGTTTAGGCTCAGTTCCGCCATGACCAAGCTTTACTGTAGCTGTGGTTTAGGCTCAGTTCCCTCAAGACCGAGCTTTATTGTAGCTATGGTTTAGGCTCAGTTCGGTCATGACTAAGCTTTATTGTAGCTGTGGTTTAGGCTCAGTTCGGTCTTGACCGAGCTTTATTGTAACTGTGGTTTAGGCTCAGTTCCGCCATGACCAAGCTTTATTGTCGCTGTGGTTTAGGCTCAGTTCCGTCATGACCGAGCTTTATTGTAGCTGTGGTTTAGGCTCAGTTCCGCCATGAGCAAGATTTATTGTAGCTATTGTTTAGGCTCACTTCCGCCAGGACCGATCTTTATTGTAGCTCAGGTTTGGGCTCAGTTCCGCCATGACCAAGCTTTATTGTAGCTGTGGTTTAGGCTCAGTTCCGCCATGACCGAGCTTTATTGTAGCTGTGGTTTAGACTCAGTTCCGCCCTGACCAAGCTTTATTGTTGCTGTGGTTTAGACTCAGTTCCGTCACAACCGAGCTTTATTGTAGCTATAGTTTAGACTCAGTTCCGCCATGACCAAGCTTTATTGTAGCTGTGGTTTAGGCTCAGTTCCGCCACAACCAAGCTTTATTTTAGCTGTTGTTTAGACTCAGTTCCGCCATGACCGAGCATTATTGTAGCTATGGTTTAGGCTCAGTTCCGCCATGACCGAGCTTTATTGTAGCTGTGGTTTAGACTCAGTCCGCCATCACCGAGCTTTATTGTAGCTATGGTTTAGGCACAGTTCCGCCATGATCGAGCTTTATTGTAGCTATGGTTTAGGCTCAGTTCCGCCATGACCAAGCTTTCGTGTAGCTATGTTTTAGGCTAAGTTCCGCCATGACCGAATTTTATTGTAGCTATATTTTAGGCTCAGTTCCGCCATGACCGAGCTTTATTGTAGCTGTGGTTTAGGCTCAGTTCCGTCATGACCGAGCTTTATTGTAGCTCTGGTTTAGGCTCAGTTCCGTCATGACCGAGCTTTATTGTAGCTGTGGTTTAGGCTCAGTTCCGCCATGAGCAAGATTTATTGTAGCTGTTGTTTAGGCTCACTTCCGCCAGGACCTATCTTTATTGTAGCTCAGGTTTAGGCTCAGTTCCGCCCTGACCAAGCTTTATTGAAGCTGGGGTTTAGACTCAGTTCCGTCATGACCGAGCTTTATTGTAGCTATGGTTTAGGCTCAGTTCCGCCACGACCGAGCTTTATTGTAGCTGTGGTTTAGACTCAGTTGCGCCATGACCAAGCTTTATTGTAGCTGTGGTTTAGGCTCAGTTCCGCCACAACCAAGCTTTATTGTAGCTGTGGTTTAGACTAAGTTCCGCCATGACCGAGCTTTATTGTAGCTATGGTTTAGGCACAGTTCCGCCATGACCAAGCTTTAGTGTAGCTATGTTTTAGGCTAAGTTCCGCCATGACCGAATTTTATTGTAGCTATATTTTAGGCTCAGTTCCGCCATGACCGAGCTTTATTGTAGCTATGGTTTAGGCTCAGTTCCGCCATGACCAAGCATTATTGTAGCTGTGGTTTAGGCTCAGTACCGCCATGACCGAGCTTTATTGTAGCTGTGGTTTAGACTCAGTTCCGCCATGACCGAGCTTTATTGTAGCTGTGGTTTAGGCTCAGTTCCGCCATGACCGAGCCTTATTGTAGCTGTTGTTTAGACTCAGTTCCGCCATGACCAAGCTTTATTGTAGCTGTGGTTTAGGCACAGTTCCGTCATGGAGAGCTTTACTGTAGCTGTGGTTTAGGCTCAGTTCCGCCATGACCGAGATTTATTGTAGCTGTGGTTTAACTCCGTTCCGCCATGACCGAGCTTTATTGTAGCTGTGGTTTAGGCTCAGTTCCGCCATGACCAAGCTTTACTTGTAGCTGTGGTTTAGGCTCAGTTCCCTCAAGACCGAGCTTTATTGTAGCTGTGGTTTAGGCTCAGTTCCGCCATGACCAAGCTTTATTGTAGCTATGGTTTAGGCTCAGTTCGGTCATGACTAAGCTTTATTGTAGCTGTGGTTTAGGCTCAGTTCGGTCTTGACCGAGCTTTATTGTAACTGGTTTAGGCTCAGTTCCGCCATGACCAAGCTTTATTGTCGCTGTGGTTTAGGCTCAGTTCCGCAATGACCGAGCTTTATTGTAGCTCAGTTTTAGGCTCAGTTCCGCCATGACCAAGCTTTATTGTAGCTGTGGTTTAGGCTCAGTTCCGCCATGACCGAGCTTTATTGTAGCTGTGGTTTAGACTTAGTTCCGCCCTGACCAAGCTTTATTGTAGCTGTGGTTTAGACTCAGTTCCGTCATGACCGAGCTTTATTGTAGCTATGGTTTAGACTCAGTTCCGCCATGACCGAGCTTTATTGTAGATGTGGTTTAGGCTCAGTTCCGCCATGACCGAGCTTTATTGTAGCTCAGGTTTAGGCTCAGTTCCGCCATGACCGAGCTTTTTTGTAGCTGTGGTTTAGGCTCAGTTCCGCCATGACCGAGCTTTATTGTAGCTGTGGTTTAGGCTCAGTTCCGCCATGACCGAGCTTTATTGTAGCTCAGGTTTAGGCTCAGTTCCGCCATGACCGAGATTTATTGTAGCTGTGGTTTAGGCTCAGTTCCGCCATGACCGAGCCTTATTGTAGCTGTGCTTTAGGCTCAGTTCCGTCATGATCGAGCATTATTGTAGCTGTGGTTTAGGCTCAGTTCCGCCATGATCGAGCCTTATTGTAGCTGTGGTTTAGGCTCAGTTGTGCCATGACCAAGCTTTATTGTAGCTGTGGTTTAAGCTCAGTTCCCTCATGAATGAGCTTTATTGTAGACGTGGTTTAGGCTCAGTTCCGCCATGACCGAGCTTTATTGTAGCTGTGGTTTAGGCTCAGTTCCGTCATGACCGAGCTTTATTGTAGCTGTGGTTTAGACTCAGTTGCGTCATGACCGAGCTTTACTGTAGCTATGGTTTAGACTCAGTTCCGCCATGACCAAGCTTTATTGTAGCTGTGGTTTAGGCTCAGTTCTGCCATGACCGAGCTTTACTGTAGCTGTGGTTTAGACTCAATTCCGCCATGACCAAGCTTTATTGTAGCTGTGGTTTAGGCTCCGTTCCGCCATGATCGAGCTTTATTATAGCTGTGGTTTAGGCTCAGTTCCGCCATGACCGAGCTTAATTGTAGCTGTGGTTTAGACTCAGTTCCGCCATGACCGAGCTTTATTGTAGCTGTGGTTTAGGCTCAGTACCGCCGTGACCTAGCTTTTTTGTCGCTGTGGTTTAGGTTCAGTTCCGCCATGACCGAGCTTTATTGTCGCTGTGGTTTAGGCTCAGTTCCGCCATGAGCAAGATTTATTGTAGCTGTGGTTTAGGCTCAGTTCCGCCATGACCGATCTTTATTTTAGCTGTGGTTTAGACTCAGTTCCGCCATGACCGAGCTTTATTGTAGCTGTGGTTTAGGCTCAGTTCCGTCATGACCGAGCTTTATTGTAGTTGTGGTTTAGGCTCAGTTCGGTCATGACCAATCTTTATTGAAGCTGTGGTTTAGGCTCAGTTCCGCCATGACCGAGCTTTATTGTAGCTGTGGTTTAGACTCAGTTCGGCGATGACTGAGCTTTACTGTAGCTCGGTCATGGCGGAACTGAGCCTAAAATATAGCTACAATAAAATTCGGTCATGGCGGAACTTAGCCTAAAACATAGCTACACTAAAGCTTGGTCATGGCGGAACTGAGTTAAACCACAGCTACAATAAATCTCGGTCATGGCGGAACTGAGCCTAAACCACAGCTACAGTAAAGCTCTTCATGACGGAACTGTGCCTAAACCACAGCTACAATAAAGCTTGGTCATGGCGGAACTGAGTCTAAACAACAGCTACAATAAGGCTCGGTCATGGCGGAACTGAGCCTAAACCACAGCTACAATAAAGCTCGGTCATGGCGGAACTGAGTCTAAACCACAGCTACAATAAAGCTCGGTCATGGCGGAACTGAGCCTAAACCTGAGCTACAATAAAGATCGGTCCTGGCGGATCTGAGTCTAAACCACAGCCACAATAAAGCTCAATCATCGCCGAACTGAGTCTAAACCACAGCTTCAATAAAGCTTGGTCATGGCGGAACTGAGCCTAAACTACAGCTACAATAGCTATGGTTTAGGCTCAGTTCCGCCATGACCAAGCTTTATTGTAGCTGTGGTTTAGGCTCAGTTCCGCCATGACCGAGCTTTATTGTAGCTGTGGTTTAGGCTAAGTTCCGCCATGACCGAGCTTTATTGTAGCTGTGGTTTAGGCTCAGTTCTGCCATGACAGAGCTTTATTGTAGCTCTGGTTTAGGCTCAGTTCCGTCATGACCGAGCTTTATTGTAGCTGTGGTTTAGGCTCAGTTCCGCCATGAGCAAGATTTATTGTAGCTGTTGTTTAGGCTCACTTCCGCCAGGACCGATCTTTATTGTAGCTCAGGTTTAGGCTCAGTTCCGCCATGACCAAGCTTTATTTTAGCTGTGGTTTAGGCTCAGTTCCGCCATGACCGAGCTTTATTGTAGCTGTGGTTTAGACTCAGTTCCGCCCTGACCAAGCTTTATTGAAGCTGTGGTTTAGACTCAGTTCCGTCATGACCGAGCTTTATTGTAGCTATGGTTTAGACTCAGTTCTGCCATGACCAAGCTTTACTGTAGCTGTGGTTTAGGCTCAGTTCCCTCAAGACCGAGCTTTATTGTAGCTGTGGTTTAGGCTCAGTTCCGCCATGACCAAGCTTTATTGTAGCTATGGTTTAGGCTCAGTTCGGTCATGACTAAGCTTTATAGTAGCTGTGGTTTAGGCTCAGTTCGGTCTTGACCGAGCTTTATTGTAACTGGTTTAGGCTCAGTTCCGCCATGACCAAGCTTTATTGTCGCTGTGGTTTAGGCTCAGTTCCGCAATGACCGAGCTTTATTGTAGCTCAGTTTTAGGCTCAGTTCCGCCATGACCAAGCTTTATTGTAGCTGTGGTTTAGGCTCAGTTCCGCCATGACCGAGCTTTATTGGAGCTGTGGTTTAGACTTAGTTCCGCCCTGACCAAGCTTTATTGTAGCTGTGGTTTAGACTCAGTTCCGTCATGACCGAGCTTTATTGTAGCTATGGTTTAGACTTAGTTCCGCCATGACCGAGCTTTATTGTAGATGTGGTTTAGGCTCAGTTCCGCCATGACCGATCTTTATTGTAGCTCAGGTTTAGGCTCAGTTCCGCCATGACCGAGCTTTTTTGTAGCTGTGGTTTAGGCTCAGTTCCGCCATGACCGAGCTTTATTGTAGCTGTGGTTTAGGCTCAGTTCCGCCATGACCGAGCTTTATTGTAGCTCAGGTTTAGGCTCAGTTCCGCCATGACCGAGATTTATTGTAGCTGTGGTTTAGGCTCAGTTCCGCCATTACCCAGCCTTATTGTAGCTGTGCTTTAGGCTCAGTTCCGTCATGATCGAGCTTTATTGTAGCTGTGGTTTAGGCTCAGTTCCGCCATGATCGAGCCTTATTGTAGCTGTGGTTTAGGCTCAGTTCCGCCATGATCGAGCCTTATTGTAGCTGTGGTTTAGGCTCAGTTGTGCCATGACCAAGCTTTATTGTAGCTGTGGTTTAAGCTCAGTTCCCTCATGAATGAGCTTTATTGTAGCTGTGGTTTAGGCTCAGTTCCGCCATGACCGAGCTTTATTGTAGCTGTGGTTTAGACTCAGTTCCGTCATGACCGAGCTTTATTGTAGCTGTGGTTTAGACTCAGTTGCGTCATGACCGAGCTTTACTGTAGCTATGGTTTAGACTCAGTTCCGCCATGACCAAGCTTTATTGTAGCTGTGGTTTAGGCTCAGTTCTGCCATGACCGAGCTTTTCTGTAGCTGTGGTTTAGACTCAGTTCCGCCACGACCAAGCTTTATTGTAGCTGTGGTTTAGGCTCCGTTCCGACATGATCGAGCTTTATTATAGCTGAGGTTTAGGCTCAGTTCCGCCATGACCGAGCTTTATTGTAGCTGTGGTTTAGGCTCAGTTCCGCCATGACCGAGCTTTATTGTAGTTGTGGTTTAGACTCAGTTCCGCCATGACCGAGCTTTATTGTAGCTGTGGTTTAGGCTCAGTACCACCGTGACCTAGCTTTTTTGTCGCTGTGGTTTAGGTTCAGTTCCGCCATGACCGAGCTTTATTGTCGCTGTGGTTTAGGCTCAGTTCAGCCATGAGCAAGATTTATTGTAGCTGTGGTTTAGGCTCAGTTCCGCCATGACCGATCTTTATTTTAGCTGTGGTTTAGGCTCAGTTCCGCCATGACCAAGCTTTATTGTAGCTTTGGTTTAGGCTCAGTTCCGCCATAACTGAACTTTATTGTAGCTGGGGTTAAGGCTCAGTTCCGCCACGACCGAGCCCTATTGTAGCTGTGGTTTAGACTCAGTTCCGCCATGACCGAGCTTTATTGTAGCTGTAGTTTAGGCTCAGTTCCGTCATGACCTAGCTTTATTGTAGCTCAGGTTTAGGCTCAGTTCCGCCATGACCAAGCTTTACTGTAGCTGTCGTTTAGACTCAGTTCCGCCATGACCGATCTTTATTGTAGCTGTAGTTTACGCTCAGTTCCGCCATGACCAAGCTTTATTGAAGCTGTGGTTTAGACTCAGTTCGGCGATGATTGAGCTTTATTGTGGCTGTGGTTTAGACTCAGATCCGCCATGACCGAGCTTTATTGTAGCTGTGGTTTAGACTCAGTTCCGCCATAACCGAGCTTTATTGTAGCTGTGGTTTAGGCTCAGTTCCGTCATGACCGAGCTTTATTGTAGTTGTGGTTTAGGCTCAGTTCGGTCATGACCAAGCTTTATTGAAGCTGTGGTTTAGGCTCAGTTCCGCCATGACCGAGCTTTATTGTAGCTGTGGTTTAGACTCAGTTCGGCGATGACTGAGCTTTATTGTAGCTGTAGTTTAGACTCAGATCCGCCATGACCGAGCTTTATTGTAGCTGTGGTTTAGGCTCAGTTCCGCCATTACCGAGCTTTATTGTAGCTGTGGTTTAGGCTCAGTTCCGCCATGACCGAGCTTTATTGTAGCTGTGGTTTAGGCTCAGTTCTGCCATGACAGAGCTTTATTGTAGCTGTGGTTTAGGCTCAGTTCCGCCATGTCCGAGCTTTATTGTAGCTGTGGTTTAGGCTCAGTTCTGCCATGACAGAGCTTTATTGTAGCTGTGGTTTAGGCTCAGTTCCGCCATGTCTGAGCTTTATTGTAGCTGTGTTTTAGGCTCAGTTCGGTCATGACCGAGCCTTATTGTAGCTGTGGTTTAGGCTCAGTTCGGTCATGACCGAGCTTTATTGTAGCTGTGGTTTAGGCTCAGTTCTGCCATGACCGAGCTTTATTGTAGCTGTGGTTTAGGCTCAGTTCCGCCATGACCGAGCTTTTTTGTAGCTGTGGTTTAGGCTCAGTTCCGCCATGACCGAGCTTTATTGTAGCTGTGGTTTAGGCTCAGTTCCGCCATGACCGAGCTTTATTGTAGCTCAGGTTTAGGCTCAGTTCCGCCATGACCGAGATTTATTGTAGCTGTGGTTTAGGCTCAGTTCCGCCATGACCGAGCCTTATTGTAGCTGTGCTTTAGGCTCAGTTCCGTCATGATCGAGCTTTATTGTAGCTGTGGTTTAGGCTCAGTTCCGCCATGATCGAGCCTTATTGTAGCTGTGGTTTAGGCTCAGTTCCGCCATGATCGAGCCTTATTGTAGCTGTGGTTTAGGCTCAGTTGTGCCATGACCAAGCTTTATTGTAGCTGTGGTTTAAACTCAATTCCCTCATGAATGAGCTTTATTGTAGCTGTGGTTTAGGCTCAGTTCCGCCATGACCGAGCTTTATTGTAGCTGTGGTTTAGGCTCAGTTCTGCCATGACCGAGCTTTACTGTAGCTGTGGTTTAGACTCAGTTCCGCCATGACCAAGCTTTATTGTAGCTGTGGTTTAGGCTCCGTTCCGCCATGATCGAGCTTTATTATAGCTGTGGTTTAGGCTCAGTTCCGCCATGACCGAGCTTTATTGTAGCTGTGGTTTAGGCTCAGTTCCGCCATGACCGAGCTTTATTGTAGCTGTGGTTTAGACTCAGTTCCGCCATGACCGAGCTTTATTGTAGCTGTGGTTTAGGCTCAGTACCGCCGTGACCTAGCTTTTTTGTCGCTGTGGTTTAGGTTCAGTTCCGCCATGACCGAGCTTTATTGTCGCTGTGGTTTAGGCTCAGTTCCGCCATGAGCAAGATTTATTGTAGCTGTGGTTTAGGCTCAGTTCCGCCATGACCGATCTTTATTTTAGCTGTGGTTTAGGCTCAGTTCCGCCATGACCAAGCTTTATTGTAGCTGTGGTTTAGGCTCAGTTCCGCCATAACTGAACTTTATTGTAGCTGGGGTTAAGGCTCAGTTCCGCCACGACCGAGCCCTATTGTAGTTGTGGTTTAGACTCAGTTCCGCCATGACCGAGCTTTATTGTAGCTGTAGTTTAGGCTCAGTTCCGTCATGACCTAGCTTTATTGTAGCTCAGGTTTAGGCTCAGTTCCGCCATGACCAAGCTTTACTGTAGCTGTCGTTTAGACTCAGTTCCGCCATGACCGATCTTTATTGTAGCTGTAGTTTAGGCTCAGTTCCGCCATGACCAAGCTTTATTGAAGCTGTGGTTTAGACTCAGTTCGGCGATGATTGAGCTTTATTGTGGCTGTGGTTTAGACTCAGATCCGCCATGACCGAGCTTTATTGTAGCTGTGGTTTAGACTCAGTTCCGCCATAACCGAGCTTTATTGTAGCTGTGGTTTAGGCTCAGTTCCGTCATGACCGAGCTTTATTGTAGTTGTGGTTTAGGCTCAGTTCGGTCATGACCAAGCATTATTGAAGCTGTGGTTTAGGCTCAGTTCCGCCATGACCGAGCTTTATTGTAGCTGTGGTTTAGACTCAGTTCGGCGATGACTGAGCTTTATTGTAGCTGTAGTTTTGACTCAGATCCGCCATGACCGAGCTTTATTGTAGCTGTGGTTTAGGCTCAGTTCCGCCATTACCGAGCTTTATTGTAGCTGTGGTTTAGGCTCAGTTCCGCCATGACCGAGCTTTATTGTAGCTGTGGTTTAGGCTCAGTTCTGCCATGACAGAGCTTTATTGTAGCTGTGGTTTAGGCTCAGTTCCGCCATGTCCGAGCTTTATTGTAGCTGTGGTTTAGGCTCAGTTCTGCCATGACAGAGCTTTATTGTAGCTGTGGTTTAGGCTCAGTACCGCCGTGACCTAGCTTTTTTGTCGCTGTGGTTTAGGTTCAGTTCCGCCATGACCGAGCTTTATTGTCGCTGTGGTTTAGGCTCAGTTCCGCCATGAGCAAGATTTATTGTAGCTGTGGTTTAGGCTCAGTTCCGCCATGACCGATCTTTATTTTAGCTGTGGTTTAGGCTCAGTTCCGCCATGACCAAGCTTTATTGTAGCTGTGGTTTAGGCTCAGTTCCGCCATAACTGAACTTTATTGTAGCTGGGGTTAAGGCTCAGTTCCGCCACGACCGAGCCCTATTGTAGTTGTGGTTTAGACTCAGTTCCGCCATGACCGAGCTTTATTGTAGCTGTAGTTTAGGCTCAGTTCCGTCATGACCTAGCTTTATTGTAGCTCAGGTTTAGGCTCAGTTCCGCCATGACCAAGCTTTACTGTAGCTGTCGTTTAGACTCAGTTCCGCCATGACCGATCTTTATTGTAGCTGTAGTTTAGGCTCAGTTCCGCCATGACCAAGCTTTATTGAAGCTGTGATTTAGACTCAGTTCGGCGATGATTGAGCTTTATTGTGGCTGTGGTTTAGACTCAGATCCGCCATGACCGAGCTTTATTGTAGCTGTGGTTTAGACTCAGTTCCGCCATAACCGAGCTTTATTGTAGCTGTGGTTTAGGCTCAGTTCCGTCATGACCGAGCTTTATTGTAGTTGTGGTTTAGGCTCAGTTCGGTCATGACCAAGCATTATTGAAGCTGTGGTTTAGGCTCAGTTCCGCCATGACCGAGCTTTATTGTAGCTGTGGTTTAGACTCAGTTCGGCGATGACTGAGCTTTATTGTAGCTGTAGTTTTGACTCAGATCCGCCATGACCGAGCTTTATTGTAGCTGTGGTTTAGGCTCAGTTCCGCCATTACCGAGCTTTATTGTAGCTGTGGTTTAGGCTCAGTTCCGCCATGACCGAGCTTTATTGTAGCTGTGGTTTAGGCTCAGTTCTGCCATGACAGAGCTTTATTGTAGCTGTGGTTTAGGCTCAGTTCCGCCATGTCCGAGCTTTATTGTAGCTGTGGTTTAGGCTCAGTTCTGCCATGACAGAGCTTTATTGTAGCTGTGGTTTAGGCTCAGTTCCGCCATGTCTGAGCTTTATTGTAGCTGTGGTTTAGGCTCAGTTCGGTCATGACCGAGCCTTATTGTAGCTGTGGTTTAGGCTCAGTTCGGTCATGACCGAGCTTTATTGTAGCTGTGGTTTAGGCTCAGTTCTGCCATGACCGAGCTTTATTGTAGCTGTGGTTTAGGTTCAGTTCCGCCATGACCGAGCTTTATTGTAGCTGTGGTTTAGGCTCAGATCGGTCATGACCGAGCCTTATTGTAGCTGTGGTTTAGGCTCATTTCGGTCATGACCAAGCAGACCTATCAGAAAAGACATTTTAGTCATGACCATCTCATATTTTATTTTAGTTATAATGTATCCCTGACTACATGACCTAACATGTCCATTTGAGGTGTTATTTGGCTGCTATTTCTAACAATGTTACCGATTTACCGGTGTTCCAACTGCTGTATAATTTGTCACGACATTGAAAAGTTGGTCACAAATATAGACATGTTAAGAAATATGAAACGAGACGTAGAAATGTTAGCTACTGTTTTGTTTATATATTTGTTTGGTCAGAGTTTGTTATTTTCTTGTGTGGGGTGGGGAGCGGATGTGTGGGTGGCGGGGGTCTTTTGGTATAGGGATAAAGAAGGGGAGGGGCAGTTTCAGAACATTCATCAAAGCTGGAGATTTGGTATATAGATGTCACTCAAAAGGTAAGTAATTCATTCAATCATTCTTTGTAATATATACGTATGTATATATGTAAGTATATATATATATGTGTGTGAGTGTGTGTATGTATGTACATATATATATACGTGTATGTATGTGTATATATATATTTATATATATGTTATATATATATATATATATATATATATATATATATATATATATATCAGAGTTTGTATCTATCTATACATTTATCTATATGCATACATATACTCACGCACTCACACCACACATACACGCACATACACATGTATATATAACAAAAGAGGGTCGTGATATATATAAAAAAAGCAATAACAACACCCATCAACATCAACAGCAACAATAACAGCAACAATAACATCAACAACAGCAGTCACAACAACAACAACAAAAGCAGCAGCAACAATAACAACGCCACCACCACCACCAGCAACATAAACCAGCAAAACAGTAACAATAACAATAATAACAACAACAGCAACAATAACAACAGCAGCAACAACAACACCACCAACAGGAACATAAGCAACAACAACAACAATAACAACAATAACGACAACAATAACAATAACAATAATAGAGCGTGATATTAGCTGTCATCAGAAGAAAACTGACAGATCTTTTCAAGATGGAGGTTTTCTTGACAAATAACTTGTCAGCCATTAAATGGTACAATCCTAGCTTTAGTCTTTGTACTCTGACATCAAGGTAGTGTCATGCTACTTGATGCCGCTTGATACTTATAGCATTAGGATTATATATATACATAGGTATATATATATATATAATAGGTATATATATATATGTACATATATACATATATATATATATATATATATATATATATATATATATATATATATATATATATATATATATATATATATATATATATATACACACACACATATGCATGTATGAATATATATATATACACACACACACACACACACACATATATATATATATATATATATATACACACACACACACACACACATATATATATATATATATATATATATGTGTGTGTGTGTGTATGTGTATGTGCATGCATACAATATAGAAAATGTGTATATACTGATATATGTTTGTTTACTTTATACACAGATTTATAAGCGTATGTATACACACACACATATATATATATGTATGTATGTGTGTATGTGTGCTTTGTATGTGTGAATGTGTTCTGTGTGTTTTACAATATTTCTGAGGTAAGAAATGTCATATTGAAACAGATATTGTTGTACATTGAGAGGGTCATACGGTCATCCAACCAACACCACACCTATACTGACTGACTTGTCTCGTCTCAGTTTTATTATCAATTAATTAGTTAGTTAATTAAGTAATAATAATAAAGAAAGACTGAATACAACCTGTCAATGTGTGGGTGTGTTTATTGTTAGACCGACATCCTCAAATTACAATACAAGTGCATGTTTGCATATATATATATATATATATACATATATATATATATTTATATGTATATATATATATATATATATATATATATATATATTTATATGTATATATATATATAACCAACCAAATCTTAATACCGCCCAAGCCACTTTTTTCACATAAAACTGATCAGAATAGATAAAAAATCAGGAGCACTCTATCTCAAAATTATTTTTGAAAAGCATAAGAAATGCGCAACCGGTAAAAACTTAAAACTAAAACTGAATACTAACTAATACTTAGTACTAATTTATACTTACTCCTAATTAAACTATTTTTCACTGGGAAAAATTTGTCAGCATTTTCTTTTCCTTTTTACTAATATATCACAACTCGTGTGGTCATACCTCTATTTTTTAAAAATATATATATGTATGTATATATATATATATAACATACACACACACGTGCTCAAGTATAGCTCTTTTTACAAAACGGTTTGTTTTCCATTTCAGGTAGACGCGCTCCATCATCCTCTAAAAAATAAATCATACACAAAACGCCAGCACCAACAGTTTTGCAAGAGATGTCGACATGAAAGGACCTGTTATTTTTATCTAAAGACATTTTTTCCAATTCCAACCCACCCGTCCCCTCAATCTATCTTACGTCTCATTCTTTCTTCTGATGAAGGACTAGCTTTCGAAACATTAAACCCTCTTCCTGCTATATCAAGCATTAACCTAATATATCCCTTCCATATACTGTACCGATTGTGCAATTATTTCTGTTTACCTTTTACATACATACACACATATATATATATGTATGTAAAAGGTAAACAGAAATAATAGCACAATCGGTACAGTATATGGAAGGGATATATTAGGTTAATGCTTGGTATATATATATTGACATATGTTGATGCCCTAAGGACAGACACCGGCCTCTTGGAGACGCAGGACATGGCAGCGATGATGAGGGACAGAGACGACTGGAGAGAACTCGTCCATGGATCACGGGAATTTTACCCGCCCTAGATATATATATATATATATATATATATATATATATATATATATATATATATATATATATATATATATATATATATATATATCAGCATATACATATATGTACACATAGA
This sequence comes from Eledone cirrhosa, assembly GCA_964016885.1. Classification (NCBI taxonomy): domain Eukaryota; kingdom Metazoa; phylum Mollusca; class Cephalopoda; order Octopoda; family Eledonidae; genus Eledone; species Eledone cirrhosa. The sequence goes on from OZ024741.1 coordinate 17,621,490, forward strand.
GATATGTGTTCAATCTATACCTTGAGCTCATTAAATTATAGGGATTAATGTGAGTCTTTAACCCCGTTCTTTAATTTGATATATTGGCTCCTAATTCATTACTATATGTCAGTAGAGCTTAAGTTGAATGGTCCCGACCTGCTCTTTTTAGCAGTCCTGTGGTCTATTCACACTACCATGGGCTATAAAACGCACATGTCTTTTCTCTATACCATGCGTATTTTCATAGTTATCTGATATATATTTAGAAGTGTTGATCGTATTGTTAGACACCCACTGATGAGCCCTCTACAATATGTATTCTTCATTTATTATAGCGAAACATACTCTAATTGAAGCATGTCCAGGTGTAATAGTTATAATTGGATGGTTAGTACACTTTAATATTTTTTAAAAATTTATTTGTATTCACTTTCGTAGACAATATGTTCACCACTTATAGGGGATTAATGTGAGTTTTTAACTCCGTTCTTTAACTTTATATATATACATATTTCATCATGTTTTCGCTGTGACCATTCTTCTCTCCCCTTCTACCTACTTATTTCGCTACTTTCTACTCTCACCCCTCTTTCTTCCTCTCCCTTTCTCCCTCTCACTTTCACCCCCTCGTCTGACCCTCTAGTAGTCCTTTTCTCACTTACAACTGCTGGGATCAGACGTGTGTCTTTTTTTTCTCGACCACTCAGTCTTGAACTTAAGTTCTCTTATCGTGTGGTCTTGTATTTTCTTACCTTAAGTTGCTCGCACATTGCTCGGTTTGTTGTTTTTTCTTCGATGTTTTTACACTGTTTTCTCCTTTCTTCCCTTTTATTTTCCTTCCCTCCCTCCTCCGTTTTCCCAATAACTTATCCAGTTATTGACACCCTGGGCGGTAGATATCTTGTCTTTAAAGCGTAGAAATATCTGAGATCCCCAGTAGACAACTGATGAGGAAAACTCCCCCCTCCCATTCTTGCTTCCTTCTTATTCCCACTCCATTTTAAGATACCTTAAATAGCAACTACACAGCCATTTCTATTCTCTCTCTCTCTCTGTATATATATATATATATATATATATATATATATATATATATATATATATAATTGGTGTTGGATGCTTAAAGCGTCCGTATGCGGTAGGCCGTATGAGCACTCGATGCTCTCATAGAGCAGAGTAAGATATCACAGAAAAAAAAAGAATCAGTGTTGCGACGAATGGAATTTATTGGACATATTACAATCGTTTCTTTGGCGACCAGCTCGAGGCACGATCGATGTGATGATCGAACCTGACTCGCAAGGTCCTCAGATACGTCTTGATTCTACGAAGCAGATTTTCCTATGTCCTTTTACATCGATATCCTTCGCCTGTCGGCTTAGATCCTGTTATTGTCGTTTTATGAGTGGTCAAGAATTGTACACGTCATTGATATTTCTAGCCACTCATGGTTGTTCACTATTTGGTTCTTTTCATTCTCCACCTGTCAATCAAATTCTTTTAGAAATTTGTATGTTTCAAGGCATTCTGAAGTGTTCTTGAAACGTTATGCTAAATATTTTTCTAATATTTTTCTAATATTTTTCTAATATTTTTCCAATATTTTTCTAATTTGCCTTAAAAATTCCCTCCAACCATTATTTACGGTGATCGTCGCATACAATACAGTTGCGGGTGTGTACGTGATCGGTGTAGACGAGGGCGCCTAAAGACAGAGAAGACGTCGAGGGCCGCCAGCAGTTCAAGATTACAACCCCTTACCTACTACAGTAGTAATTCCGATCTAAGAAACAAATGTCAAATTTAATTGACAGGTGGAGAATGAAAAGAACCAAATAGTGGACAACCATGAGTGGCTAGAAATACCGATGACGTGTACAATTCTTGACCACTCATAGAACGACGACAACAGGATCTAAGCCGACAGCCGAAGGATATCGACGTAAAAGGACATAGGAAAATCTGCTTCGTAGAATCAAGACGTATCTGAAGACTTTGTGATTTTCAGAGTCAGGTTCGATCATCACATCGATCGTGCCTCGAGCTGGTCGCCAGAGAAACGATTGTAATATGTCCAATAAATTCCATTCGTCGCAACACTGATTCTCTTTTTTTCTGTGATATATATATATATATATATTATACGAAATATATATATATATAAGAAACGAAATATATATATAAACGAAATATATATATATATATAAGAAACGAAAGGAGCTGTGTGGTTACTATAAACAAAGTTTAAGATGGTAGTATGGATGAAACAAGAGATGAAAAGAAATCCTTCATCAGCTGTAAAACCGAGATCAAGATGTTTCGGCGCTTAATACAGGACATCTAAAAGCGATCAACTTTAAATGAAATTTAAATGATACTCTATATGCATACATACATACATACATGATGGCTGCCCCCCTCGTTATCGAGTATGGCCATTGTACGATATAACATTATTAATAATTATCAATTAATTCTATCTTGCAATGCCTGTGCGTGAAGATTTTCTTTAAAGTGAGGAAAAACTGTGCACTGAGCCAATCCCACTCTCTGAACGACAGTAGCTATAACCCGAAAAGAAGAAAAGATCAACATCATCGGTAACTACTGAGCCGCAGGTTTTATGTCGGAGTTATCCCAGTTTCCTGAGTTGCCTTCCCTAGAAGAATGCCCTGACAAAGCTTAGGTGTCCTTCACTTCCAGTAGTTTAACAGCGCGATCGGGTGTCCGGCCTGACAATTTCTATGTCCTCGCGCATATACATACACTTGTTCATGTATATATACATATTTACACATATTTACACATTTTTACACATTTTTGGATGGCCGTTGACTCCCCCCCCCCTCTTTGTCAGGTTATGCTTTTTGTCCTGCAGGGTGTCCAAAACCAGCCTCCTCACCAAGTGAACTTGATGGGGTTGCCAGTTTAGTCGCCAACGACCCGACCATGCGACATACATATATATATATATACATATATATAGATGAGCATGCAAATATGCATATATTATGCATGTATGAATGCAGATCTGTATGTATGCATATATTTATGTCTGGGCATGAATTTATTCTATATGTATTTACGTAAACATGTATGTATATATGTGTAAATAAGATGTCTTTACACACGCAAACACAAATCGAAAATGCAACTGAAGTCTTATTTTTTTTAAAATATATATATTTATTTGGTTCCTTTACCGGTTTCGCAGTTCTTCTGCTTTTCAAAAGGTGAGTTGAGATGGAGGGTCTGTGGTTTTTCTCGGACCCGAACTCTGATCTAGCTGTCGAAACGGCCGGAGCTCAGCCGTCGGGGTCCTGACTCTTTTCCTATTACCCACTCTACTATCCTTACTATTGAGTACTCTGGTGCGTTGTGGTCCACCTGGTATCTTACCACACCCCTACCCCTGCATCATATTTACCATCTACCCCTATATTATATTTAACACCCACCCCTATATAATATCTAACATCTACCCTGGTATCATATTTAACATCTACCCTGTATTATATCTAAGCCCCCTATATTATATCTAACATCTCCCTATATAATATCTAACATCCCCCTATATCATATTTAACATCTACCCCTATATTGTATTTAACATCTACCCTGTATCATATTAAACATCCCCTATATTTCTGTGTTTTAACTATATTTTATATAATTCCCATGGCCATTGTTTCACGATTCACTCTTCTAACTCGGCGCCTTTTCTTTGTATTCTGATCTTTATAATTTCTTCTTCTTCTTCATCTTCTTCTTCTTCGTTGTATTATTATTATTATTATTGAATGCCATGGTTGACGGAGGCTCGGCTCTGTAAGGTATAGTAATTTTTAACCGTTAAAACAATTGTAAATTGTTTAAAACTTGAACCAAATTGTTGATAAAGACACCCTCCTCCTCGTGAGAGGGGTCTTTCTGTCCGTTATTTGGCCCTTCGGGGTTAAATAACCAGTTATTGGGGTTTTGTACCCAATATTCATTTTAAACAAAAAACAACATGGCTACGAAAAAGAAATTTCATACGTCACTCCCACTCATTCCGTCTTCTTCTTCCTCAATCATCACTACAGCAGAGAGAAGATTGTCTCTCTCCCTCCCTTCTTTAAACGTGTCTCTCTCCCTCCCTTCTCTTTCGCAAGTGACGAAAGAAAAGAAAAGTCTCGTGCAAAGCGTGCAAGGTTTCTCCACGACGACGACGACAGCGACGAAACAGGTGTGCGGGAAATACGAAAACCCAGTTCATTCGTCTGACGTCAGGAATAATAGCAGTAGCAGCCGTAATAACAACAGCAACAGTGACAATGAAAACAACAGTAGCAGCCGCAACAGCATCACCAGCAGCATAAACAACAACAGCATTAACAGAAGCAACACCAACAACAACCACAGCAACAGCGGCGGAGGCAGTAGTCGTAGTACCTGCAGCAACAACAAAAGTACCAGCAGCTCTGACGACAACAACAACAATAGCAGCAAAGAAAAACCAATCTCATTTGCAGGCATTGCGAAAAACTTGGAAACAATCCTTATAACAAATGAGGAATTAGAGGAAGCGAAGAAGATGGTGACAAAGAATGGACACCGAGCAATCTGCAAGGCAGCGGAAAAATTTTTCGAAACCCAACAGCACTGTACGGTCACGTACCGTACAGTAAGTACAAAATCCCGTAGGGTGGAAAGAGCCACAGAGGCTCAGATACAAAAAGCCTTGGGGTCTGTGTGGCAGCGGAAAACGCACATCACCCGAGGCAAAAAATATGCCACCGTAGACGTACTTTTTGCCACACCCCAGGAGGGAAAGGCCCAATCAGTAGTGACCCTAAGGAGCGAGGAAATGGTGTTGGTGCCCTCCTACTGCGGGCAAAAAATTGTGAGGGTCAAACTGACCCCCCCCCCCCCCCCCCCGGAATGGCCCCTTCTTGGCTGGCCGCGTCTGTCCTCGTCGGAATCGAGGACAAAACAACTGTACTGCAAGTACAGAAAAAAGTAAGAGAAGATTGGGTAGGCACCTCCATTGAGATGCTAATCCAAACCAACCAGGAGTGCATCGAAGCTATCCCGGATGTGATAGACTTCGATAACGGCACTCAACTGCCCATAAGTGTTGAGGGCAAACGCCCGAAATGCTTTCGCTGTGGATCGAAGACTCACCTCAGGGCCTTCTGCAACGAGAAGACCCTGAGAAAGGAGAACCCCCTCCTTCCGAATCCGGCTCCACGGCTACCAGCAACAGGACAAGCGGCAACCAGGAACGATAGGTCCGTGGCACCCATACCCACGCCACGGAAATCAAAAACATCAGCAGCAGTGGAAATATTAACAACAACAACAGCAATACCAAATGCAGCTGCAACAGAGACTCCAGTGCAAACATCACCAACAACAACAAGTGAAAGAGTGGAGCTGGTACCCCTCCCCGACCTCACAGAATCAGACATGGAGTGTGAGGTGGGAGAGGGATGGCAAAAGGTCGTAAGAAGGCACAAACGCAGAAGCAGCGCATCGTCGCCTTTGAAAAGGGAGGAAAGAAATGAGAAAAGGGTAAAGTCTACTGCAAAGAGACCCACAGCAGCAACACCACCAACACCATCACCACCCACACTAGCACCACCATCACCACCGGCGACAACCCCACTGCCAACAACACCTTCAACACCACCACCACAAGCACCAACATCGCAAACACAACAACAAAACACACACACCCAGCAACAACGATAAGAAAATAGCAGAACCACACCCCACCCCCAGAAAAACAAATGCACGGCAATAAATACACACAACAAGAAACTAATGACTTACATAATTGAACACACAGACATTTCACAACAGGACTACATAATACCAGCACCAATCAAAACGCCAACTAACATAAGACTGCTAAAAATAGCACAGAAACAATACACAAACATTAAAACGAAATTCCCCAACGCAGTTGGTGATTTCAGGGACCTAGGAGGAACCATCAATCGAAGAGTATATTCAGTCATTCTCTTAGAAGAGCCGACGACCAGCCGAAGGGACGATTCAACGGTCCCTTCACCAGACGATCAAGTGAAAAGGGATGTAAAAACCATCCCTCCTCTACCAAAAGTACGGTAAGTGGTCTTTCCCATCTTTTCCACTCTATTTTAAACATGACCTCACTCAGAATAGGCAGCATAAATGCGCGTGGATTGGGGTCGTCATGGAAGCAGGGTTACCTACTCAACGACCTCAGGTCACTAAACATAGATGTAGTGGCCATCAGCGAGACCAGAATCTCCGAAGCACGGGCCTTCGCACCGATCTTCGGCGGCTACGATGTGTACGCATCTCCCAGCCGTCCTGGATCGGGTGGAGGAGTTGCTGTGCTTTTTCGGAGAGGTTTGGATCTCGCCATACGGGCCATCTTCCTTGACCCAGAGGGTAAGCTGGTGGTGCTGGACGTGACCAGCGGAGACAGGCAAGCTTTCAGGCTAGTGGCCGTCTATGCCCCGACAGGAGCAGGGCGGCCTGATTTCTTCCGGCGTCTGGAGACCTTTCTTGGAACGTCCCGCTCTTTAGTGTTAGTGGGCGACTGGAACGGGATCTTAGATGCACGCTGGGACTGTGTGGGATTAGCGGATAGGGGTGGAGGGTGCAAGAGCCTCACCAACCTGCTCAGGCGTTTTGAACTGTCTGACAGGTACTGATTGGATTTCCCGAATGCGCCAATGTGGACTTGGACAAATCGCATAGGGTCATCCAGATCATATCTAGATAGAGTATTTTGTAGGGAAATAGATAGGTCTAGCATAGGCTGTCCACAATTCAAGATAGTCAGCTACACGGACCACAAATTCGTGATCTGTGTGCTTGACTTAGATAGGCTTCATAGACGAGGACCCGGCTACTGGAAGCTAAACGCGTCCTTACCAGCGCGCAAGGCCTACAGAGACCGGATTAGCGAACTAGTTAAGCGGGCGTTGACGGGGGCCATCGTCAACAACAAGTGGTGGTTTGCTCTGAAAAGTGCGATTAGAATAGAATCCATTAGGTTTAGTAAGGCTTTAGCAATAGAGAAAAATAGAGCAGAGGGAGAACTAGTTAGAAAATTAGACGAGGCGCTTAGCAAAGGCATTGCGACCGACGTGCTTGCGGCGAAATTGGCCCTTGACCAATTCTTCAATGCAAAGCACGAAGGCTGCGTTGTCAGAGCAAGGGTGCGTGCTCTCAGACACGAGGGGACGAAAGCCGTTCAATGGGCCCGAGTGGCGGAGGCGCATCGTGGCAACAAATCCACGATCCGGTCTTTGGTGGACCACGACGGGCGCATGCTACTCGATCCCGGGCAAATGTGTGAAGCTTTTCAGCGACACTTCGCTCAGCTGTTCGGGGGCAGCGGTGGGCCGGGTCGAGGGATGGACTTTAGTGTCTACCTCGACGGACTGCCGCGGCTCTCGGCCACTGAGGCGAAGTGTTGCGAAAAGCCGATAACAGCCGCTGAAGTAAGGGAGGCAATGACTGGCTGCACAAGGGGTAAATCGCCTGGTTTGGATGGTCTGCCCTATGAACTTTACGTACAGATGCCAGACTTGTTCGGAGGCCTCTTGGCGGACGTCTACTGCAACTGGCAACAGAACGGGAGAATTCCCAGTTCTGTGAGCCGAGGAGCGGTGGCACTGCTGAGAAAGGATCCGAACAAGGGGGATAACATAGAAAATTTCCGGCCCATAACTCTGCTAAACACAGAGTTTAAGATTTTGGCCAAGGTGCTAGCAAAGAGGTTGGCGCTTGTCGTTGGTGGTCTGGTGGGAGAGGCGCAGACATGCGCCATTCCCGACAGATCCATCCACAACAACCTCCACCTCATGCGATACATCGTAGAGAGGGTAGCTAGGGAACCTGGCACGGGTGGGTCCTTGATCAATTTAGATCAGTCGAAAGCTTTCGATAGGGTCGACCATCGTTACCTAGCGGCAGTCCTGAGGGCGGCTGGCTTTGGGCCCGTCTTCAGAGGCTGGATCGCTGCCATGCACAGCGACATCTGCTCTGTGGTGAGAGTGAACGGTCACCTGTCGGAACCGTTCAACATAATGCGCTCGGTCCGCCAAGGATGTCCCCTCTCGTCCCTCTTGTACGTATTGACTCTCGAGCCATTACTGCACAAACTGGAGACGTTGAGGGGTGTCCCGCGCGAACTAGGATGCGGAAGATCCGTGTCAGCATATGCGGACGATGTCACCGTAGTGGTGTCGAACGCCAAACACATCGAGGCGATCGGCACTACACTAAGAGAATACGAGGCGGTGACAGGAGCAATGATCAACCAGGAAAAGTCAGTGGGCCTGCAGCTCGGCACCTGGAGAGGCAGGTCCATGCCGTCCAACAGCGTCGTCGGACGCTGGACGGACGGACCGGTTAAATTGCTAGGGGTCTCGTTCGGTCCGGACCTCCAGACGGACAAAAACTGGGACGAGGTGACGAGCAGGGTGGCTTCTCTCACCCAGAAATGG